>JAVYIG010009035.1:0-82767 GCA_035222895.1 Strongylocentrotus droebachiensis
TTGGATTTTTTTCTGGATTATACTGATTCTGCTAGACAACTTTCAATTCATGTCTACTTCTAAGAAGAAAATGTCAGAAGGAGATAAATCGGGCTCGGCCGAGCGGGAGCGTGCTCCCGGCAAAGCAAACGAGAACGTGCCGTCGCATCCAGCCAAGCCTGGTGCGGGGGTTTCACTAGCCTGTCATCCTGAGCCCAAACGCTCGACAGTGCCGACTCAGCAAAAAGCGTCTACCTCACTAACTACGCCGAAAAAATGTAGTTCCAAGAAAAAGCATGTGGAACCAAATCCCGAAATCGAATCGCTCAAAGAGCGGCTAAATCACTTTGAGGGACTCCTCACTAAAGTGGTAGATGCATTGCCCAAACAGACATCTACGTCTACGTCTTCAGAAAATCCGCATTTTCAGCGGGAAGGCGACAACGATTTCACAACGGCGGATGAATTTTGGGATAACCATGATCATGACATGGCAGCGGGTAGCAGCGGGCCGCTGCAAGCCGATTACGGGGGAAACTCCGGTGAGGAACACGGGGGAATCCCCGGTGAGGAACCCGCTGGATTTGGGCTTGACAGCGACGACGCTCCGGTCCCCTCCTTCGCCGCAAAATTTGCAGTGCCAACAGGCGTGGGGAAGCCGCTCGATTCAGAGCTAGCAAACTCCGCATCTTATTTGATGGGACATAATTTGGAGGAAAAAACAATTGAAGAAACAGCTACCAAGTACCCATGCCCTGCAAATTGCATTTTGATGGACGCTCCAAAAGTGAATACCGCAATTTGGGAGAATCTCCCCGCCGAGACTCGTAGCAGAGATTTGAAACTTCAGCGGATTCAAAAAGCACTGACAAAGGGAATCGGAGCTTTCGTCCAAACCTTGGACTCTCACAACATGTCTGATACGCAACAGGATGCTCTCGCACTCCTCTGTAATGCAAACTTTGAAATGAACTGCATGAGAAAAGACATGATTAGACCAGACATGAATAAGAACTATACTCATCTTTGCAAGCCGGCTAACCCGGTCACAAAGCTCCTGTTCGGGGATGAACTGGGCAAAAAGGTCAAAGACCTTCAGGACCAACATAAGGCGGCTGCAGGTGTTATGAGAGGTGCCGCAAATTTTCCAAAACCCAGCTACCATCCTTACAGGAGATATACAGAGGCTGCAAAACGTCAGGCCCGAGATGCTGGTTGGTTTTCCAACACAGCAAGACACAACCCTGGAGCGGGTAACATGAACAGTAATTCTAACAGGCCTTTTTTAGGGCGCCGCCCGTCGTGGAGGGGCAGACCAGCCCCACACACTCAAACACCCCAGACGGGCCAACGCAGGCCTTTCCGAGGAGGGAAAAAGTAGTCCCAGACGCTAAAACAGGCACCTGACTCCAGTGATCAGGTGAGTCAAAATTGTTCTTCTATTTCTAGTGAATACACACTGCCTGTCGGAGGTCGAATAAAGTCTTTTCATGATAAATGGCGTGCAATTACCAATGATCCATACATTTTGAGTGCTGTTCAAGGCTACAAAATTGAGTTTGATCCGGCTCGATTTCCCCCCTCGAGGGAGAAACCTTTTCATACATTCAAGCGTAATGCTTTAGAGTCGAGACAAATTAGCTCAGAGCTTCTGAGTCTCGAGACAAAAAATGTGATAGAACGCTGTAGTCATTCACAAGGAGAATTTATCTCTAACATCTTTACCAGACCCAAAAAGAGTGGGGGTCTTCGACTAATTCTTGACTTGTCTGAATTGAATAAAAGCGTAGCCTATCAGCACTTCAAGATGGATAACATTAATTCAGCAGTTTTACTGCTATCGCCAGATTGTTTCATGGCTTCTCTCGACCTCCGAGATGCATACTATTCAGTACCAATTCACCCAGAGTCGCGCAAATACTTGCGTTTCATCTGGGAAGGACAGTTATGGCAATATAAAGCACTCCCAAATGGGCTTAGCTCTGCTCCTCGCCTATTCACCAAACTGCTGAAACCGGCCTTTGCCTCACTACACAATGCAGGCCATGTTGTACTAGGCTATTTAGATGATACCCTTATTATCGGTAGGTCTCACAGACAGGCCACAAAGGCGGTTACAGCTACCTCAGAACTGCTCTCTGAATTGGGGTTCATTATTCATCCCACTAAATCGGTGATAGAACCGGTTCAAGAAATCAAATTCCTTGGGTTTGTGCTTAACTCTATTGACATGACCGTGACCTTGCCTTCAGATAAGAAGGAAGAACTAAAGGAAACATGTACAGCATTACTTGAAAATGCCACTCCCTCCATTAGGCAAGTTGCAAGGGTTATAGGAAAACTAGTTGCAGCTTTTCCGGCAGCTCAATATGGGCTTTTGCATTATCGCGAACTAGAAAGAGGAAAGATAGTTTCATTGAGACTAAATAGGGGCCACTTTGATAGGCCCATGAAACTCTTGGACAAAGCTAGAAGGGAACTACTTTGGTGGATTGGTCATATTGACTCTTCTTTTCGGCCGATAAACCGTAGAAACCCTGATTTGGAATTGCGCTCAGACGCCAGTGGGGCAGGATGGGGTGCAACTAACATGACCACCCATACGGGGGGTAGGTGGAACAGTCAAGAGGCAGTGATAGCGAAGGGTAATGAAATTAATTATTTAGAGACTCTTGCTGCTGGCCTGGCACTTAAATCGTTCTGTTCCAATATGTCTCATAAGCATGTCCTTTTACGGCTTGACAATACCACCGCAGTAGCGTATGTCAATGCAATGGGGGGCGTGAAATCCCCACATTGTAATGAGGCTGCCACACACATATGGAATTGGTGTATAGAAAGGGACATTTGGATAACAGCAGCACATTTAGCGGGCCGGGATAACGTTGAAGCAGACACTATGTCCCGTAAATTCAATGATAGGACAGAATGGATGCTCAATGAAAGGGAGTTTGAACGCATTGCTAAACATTTCGGTATCCCTGACATAGACCTGTTTGCCTCTAGGCTTAATGCACAGGTGTCTACTTATGTTTCATGGAGACCAGATCCCCATGCCTTGGCAGTGGATGCGTTCACACTAGATTGGAGAAATCTGAATTTCTATGCCTTCCCTCCATTCTGTCTTGTCCCAAAATGCATTCAAAAAATTATGGCCGATAAGGCAGTAGGCTTACTAGTAGTCCCGAATTGGCCTACACAGGCTTGGTTCCCTCTCTTGAAGGATATGATTATTGGAGAACCTTTGTTCCTACCCAAAAGTGAGAAACTTCTCAGACAGCCTGTGTCAAACCTCTCTCATCCTTTGTCTAATCTTGATCTTCTTTGTTGCAGGCTTGGAGCTGCTGCTACCGACAACAAGGCCTGAGCGCAAAGACTGTTGATATCATCTCTGCATCTTGGAAGGACTCAACGAAAAGACAATATAAAGTGTACATAAAGAAATGGGAGTCATTTTGTAAGCAGAGGAATTTAAACAAACTCAAGACAAAAGCTGAGAATGTGTTAGAATTCTTAAGTGATTTGTTCTATAATGGCAATGCTGGCTATAGTGTCATTAACACGGCAAGGAGTGCATTGGCCTCCTTCTTAACTCTGGAGATTGATTCTCATACAGTTGGATCGCACACAACTATTAGCCGTTTCATGAGGGGAGTTTTTCATCTTAGGCCCCAGTTTCTAGATATACCAAGACTTGGGATGTTGGAATTGTACTGAACTACTTACGGAAGCTATATCCAGCAACCAAGCTCCCGCTTAAGGATTTGACACACAAGCTGGTTATGCTTCTAGCACTTACTTCAGCACAACGAGTTCAAACATTATACCATATGAACTTGGACAAGATGAATTTGACAGACAAGAATATGGAATGTGTTCTCGACAAGAAACTTAAGCAAAATCAACCTGGGCGTAGTGGTTGCTCCATTCAGGTATCGGCTTATAAAGCGGATAGCCGCATTTGTGTCATTCGGTATTTGAGAGAATATCTTCGACGAACCAAGGATATTAGGGGTCAGGAGAGATTCCTTCTAATTTGCTATCGCAAGCCATATCATCGTGCGTCTTCTCAAACAATTTCGCGTTGGATAAAATTAACGATGAGAAGCGCAGGTGTCAACCCCGAGTTTAAAGCACACTCAACTCGCGCAGCATCCACGTCGACTGCCAAGAGGATGGATGTACCTCTTAAAGACATACTGGCTCAAGCAGGCTGGGCAAAGGAAAATACTTTCCAAAAGTTCTATGACAGGCCTTTGGAGAGCAAGGGCAAGAAGTTTACGGATGCAGTGCTTAACAGCAATTAATAGAGTGTCTAAAGATACGAACTCGTGTTCCTACAGCAAGGTTATAATATATATTCAGTAGTAAGTTAGCATTACTTTCTGTTTATAGAGTTTCTCTATGCCAGTTTATGCAATTAGGTAATTGCTCATAGAATCGAATGGGACTACTGGCTTTAAATTCTCACGTAGTCTCCGTCGAGACTTACGAAATAAAATAGAAAGATTAAATGAAAACTTACCGTTTGAAATTTGATCTTTATTTTATGAGGAAGTTGAAGAGGGAGATTACGTGCCCTCCGCTTCCCTCCCAAACGGTTAAAGTTCGAGTTTTTTCTTTTATAGAGATCTTTCTATTGATTACAACGTTGTTGGATTAGTAGTCCCATTCGGCTTCAAAGATTGACTTACATGCTAGAGCGGGCTTCTCACGTAATCTCCCTCTTCAACTTCCTCATAAAATAAAGATCAAATTTCAAACGGTAAGTTTTCATTTAATCTTTCTATTATATAGTGGGAAAGAGGAGGGGAAGGAGATATATATTGTTTTAAAAAGCATGCTTGCAGAAGGGCACTATCTTATTCACATGTTTATATTCTTGTACAATGCGCCTTGAAATTGTTTATATAATACAAAGTGCTTTTTACTTATTATTTTACCTCTTAAACAGACAAGTATAGCAACCCAAACTGCATAGAATACCTGAAGGAGGAGACATAACCCTTTTCATAAAGTCTTTGCAGTGTCAGTGAACCTCAAGCTAGATATTTTAACTGATCAACCAATCAAGATAATATCAATAGGTCAATGCTTTTATTAGTGTCCTTGTGCTCTTCCTCTATGCTAGTAGACATCTTATGAGTGTCACAAAACTAACTTGATCAGACGGTTGTGACCTACATGTTTGTGTACACATCACATAATCATACATACAGTATGACATTATCATGGGATATACATGTATTGCCTGAGATTATCTTAGATGAAATCATCTACCGTCAATAAATCTTTCAGCATGCCAGTTAGCTGTCTTCATTATCTTGAAGTTCAAGTTCAAATTGAAAATGAAGAGTTTTCTTTCCCTTTCTGAAGTATTTTGTTTTCGCTCTGTATTTTGAAGAAAGTTAAATTTAGCACGAGGAAATCATCTCTTTCAGTGAAATATTGGGCATAAATAAAAGGGTCAAATCAACACAGCCATAATTTCGAATTTCTTCACAGGTTATTCTGTCACTTTACAAGTTTACAAACAAAATGGTTATTTCCTTTAACCATCTATTTACAGATACTGTAGTATTTCGGGATGTCCCAATGACCTAGTATTGCTGATTTGAATTTCTTTTCGTAATTATATAATTGGAAAGACCTTTTCAAAAGTGCCCGTCTTTGAGGATTATTGTAAAACCAGAAACTTTTGTGAAAGTGTAAAAACAACTCTTCACAGCAAGAAGTTTTGCTAGCCTGTACCACCTGTGAAATTAATTGCAAAAGTCAATGTCATACAACCTTTTTTTGGTTTTCAACAATCCATAAACCAGAACTTGGTTGTCAAATAAAGTGGCTTAAAGAGAAGGTTGAGTTCTGGGAAGAGGTAAAAAATAATTTGTGAGCGTTATCATTGTTATTATGCAAGGGTGGAAGAACATCCGATTAAACATGTTCCCTGAAAAGCATGGCTCTTCAAATGCCTTCATATTCTAAATATGACATGAAAATTGTAAAAATCGGGGGGGGGGGGGGGGGTAGGTTTTTTTCGCCATGTGTTTGTGTAGTCCCATATACATCATTCTGTGTACAGTGATTGTAACTTTGCCAAGATTTGGCAAAATTTCTTATTATTTTGATGATTCCAGAACCTTGAAATACACACGATTACTTATATACTAGATGATCAACCTTTTCTGATAGATTCTACACCGTTTCTTTCACAATGCAATCACATGACCAGAACTCAACTTTATCTTTAAAGGAGCTATGAAGTTGAAGGAAAAGAATTTGGATGGAGTTTCATGCTGTATAGTAGTTTTCATTTTTTTATTTTAAAGAAAAGTGTCTGTTTTCATTTGGAAATAATTCCAATATTTGATTTTGTTCTTCTTTTTATCTCTAGATCCCAGTTGCAGTGAAATGTTTGAGCCCTGAGAAGCTAAGTTTGGACAAATGTCAGCAAGACTTCCTCAAAGAAGCTGCCATCATGCACTCACTCAACCATGAGCACCTTGTCAAGTTATATGGAGTGGTCTTAGATGTCGATAGCTCTCTCATGCTGGTAGGTATTGTAGAGATGGTGTACATTAGAGATGGGGAGGGGAAGGGGAAGGGGGAAGGAGAGAGAAAGGGGTATGTGAGGGTAGAAGGGGAGGGCTCATCATGCACTCACTCAATCATGAGCACCTTGTCAAGTTATACGGAGTTGTCTTAGATGTTGATAGCTCACTCATGTTGGTAGGAATTGTAGAGATGGTGTATATTAGAGATGGGGAGGGGAGGGGAAGGGGAAGGTGAGGGGTAAGGGAGGGCTCGCCATGCACTCACTCAATCACGAGCACCTTGTAAAGTTATACGGAGTTGTCTTAGATGTTGATAGCTCACTCATGTTGGTAGGAATTGTAGGGATGGTGTATATTAGAGATGGGGAGGGGAGGAGAAGGGGAAGGTGAGGGGTAAGGGAGGGCTAGCCATGCGAGCACCTTGTAAAGTTATACGGAGTAGATGTAGATAGCTCACTCATGTTGGTAAGTATTGTAGAGATGGTGTACATGAGAGATGGGGAGGGGAAGGGGTATGTAATGGTGTAGGGGGGGGGGGGGGGGCTCATCATGTACTCACTCAACCATGAGCACCTTGTCAAGTTATACGGAGTTGTCTTAGATGTTGATAGCTCACTCATGTTGGTAGGAATTGTAGAGATGGTGTATATTAGAGATGGGGGAGGGGAAGGGGGAAGGTGAGAGAAAGGGGTATGTGAGGGGAAGGGGGAGGGCTCATCATGCACTCACTCAATCACAAGCACCTTGTCAAGTTATACAGAGTTGTTTTAGACGTTGATAGCTCACTCATGTTGGTAGGTATTGTTGAGATGGTGTATATTAGAGATGGGGAGGGGAAGTGGGAAGGTGAGAGAAAGGGGTATGTGAGGGTAGAAGGGGAGGGCTCATCCTGGACTCACTCAATGATAGGATGATAAGGAGGGATGCAGACACAATCTAGGCATGGATCAAAAGCTCGTATTTGGTAAGTTATCCTAGAGATGGCATTATCAACTTGCATTAACTAACCAGTACATGTATAGCAGCTTAAAGAGGCCGCATTCATGTCATAATTAGATTTGATTCCCTCCCACATCATTATTACCATATTGGCCTTGCGCCATAGACAGTGTGTCATGTTCAATCAAGAAATTGTTTAGTACATTGTGTCCTTCCAAGTTCATAAGCCTGTTATGAATGACTAGTTAGTGTACCCTGATGAACGATGAAAGAGGGGTGATGAGGAGGGGAGGGGGTGGAGGAGGGGAGGGGGAGAAGTGAGATTGAGTGATGACACTGAAAAGGAACATAAATATTAGCAGTAATGGTGTGAAAGCAAAAACAAGAGGAAAAATCTTGTACGTCTTACACATGATTGCTCTTTTGTTCTTGTCAGTCATTCATATACATTTAGGCCTATATACCTGCTATCTTAATGTACCTAAACCTAGAAATAGATAACAGGGGCAGTGAAAATTAACTGACTGGTGTCTTGTACCACTACGTGAGAATGTCTTGTTCGTACCTATAAAGAGGAAAAAAGAAAGATAACAACAAGCCACCTGCTTTATGACAAAATTATGATGAGGGAGTTCCAGCGATTTTAAAAGTTTAACATAAAGAAGAAATATACAAGTTCAGGGAACAGAAGTGGCAGGAGTTTTCTTTCTTCCATATATGATATTGGGAATGAAAAACAAGGTGCAGAAAATATATGATTTTGGTGGTGAATCATAAGACTAGGAAATGATTTTGTAAGACGCAGCAAAGACAATCTCCTATCATTAAATTGATCACACCTCGTCTACTTGTATCTCTCATCTTTGTACCAGTGTCTCATCTTCCGGGTATGGTTGCGTATGATAACCTTTGCCCTTTATATCAGGTTCCTCCAATTGGAATTCCAAGGTCACATCTCAGATATTCAGAGGGCACAAAATGAAGTAAGATAGGAGTGCAGATTGCACACCCCCTCGTGGACGACGGGGAAACAGGAAATATCAATAAACGTTTGTGAGTGTGATCTAGAGATAGGAAATGAAGGAAAGAGAAAGAGAAACAAGAAGTTGCAAATAAAGTAGGCAAAACAAATGCAGATGCAATGAGATATTTTTAAAATAAGGAAAGAAAAGAGTAATAGGATACCAAAAAATGAAGTAGTCAAAACAAGTAGGCGTACATGTACAGATACTGAAGATCAGAAATTAATACATGTAGTTACGGAATTAGAGGATAGGGCAATGAAATGGTAAAACAACTGCAGATGCTTGAGATAGTGAAATCCATATGCATAATGACGGAAATAAAATGTAGGCAAAATGCAATGGAAGTTGGAGGATGTGTAAAAGATATTTTCATTCCCGAAGCAGTGTGTAAGTTATGAAATATTTCAATGTTTTCATTGATTAAGACTAGTAGCTAACCGTATTATCTGAATATTAATGAATAGATAAAACATCTCATCACTATTTCTCAAGAATGATATCCTTACCATTTCTTAATCCTTGGCTTTTCTTTATTTTAGGACACACTACACAATGCACAAAGTATTTAAACATTTACTTTGGAATGAATTCTAAGAAATTACAAAGTTTAACTTTTCCTCAGGATCACAAGCATGTAGTTGTGTATTTGTCAGATTTCTCAATACATCTTCATTTATGTAAAATACTTATAGGGATTAACCTATTAAGCTCTCACAACTCATGTTGATGTTTTAAGCTATTAAGCATGTGACTTTGGAATTAATGCATGGCTCTCTTGGCCTCAAGTTCAGAAAAACCAACGCAGAGAATTCCCTCTAGATGCTTTAATCTCAGCATTGGACTTCTGACTTAGAACTAGTCTCTGTACCAGCCTCAAGTTCAGAATGGCCACCTCCAGTTTTATCTATTGAGGCCTGAGAATTCCCTCTAGATGCTTTAATCTCAGCGTGGGACTTCTGAATTACGAGTAGACTCTATACCAGACTCAAGTTCAGAAAAACCAACGCAAGTTTATCTATTGAGGCCTGGGAAGTCCCTCTAGATGTTTTAATCTCGGCATGAGACTTCTGACTTAGAACTAGACTCTATACCAGCCTCAAGTTCAGAATGGCCACCACCAGTTTTATCTGTAGAGGCCTGTGAATTCCCGCTAGATGCTTTAATCTCAGCGTGAGACTTCTGAATTACGAGTAGGCTCTACCGGTCTCAAGTTCAGAACAGCGACATCCGCCCAAAAGTTACTAGGAGTGAAAATTCCAAGGACATAGAGGGCCTTGAGGCTGAGACATGAAGACGATTTATCACGGGACCATTGTAGTTTTAAACATGAGGTCTGTTAAACCTTGAAGTTTTAAACAACAACCCACTATTAAACAGTGACACTGCATGGTTTACACTGGACCAAACTACTAAAAGTGTCGAGTTTTAAACTAAGCCATGCAAGAAGTCTTAACTACAGGCTGGCGAAACTTCCAAATTAATTGTGTCTGCATGGCTTGAAACTGAGTACATGATCACTTGTAATTTAAAACTTTGAATAAATTAAGTTCCGAAACCAGGAGTACTAGTACGTCCATACGGTCCTCAAATACAAGATAACATTGGAATGTAAAACCATTCATGAGCCTAACTTCAATTTGTACAGACTCTTGTGTGAACTTGTAGGTTGATGAACAGGGGGGATGGCAGACATTTGATGTCAGGAGGGGGAGGGGGATTAGAGATAGATCCTAAGAAGTCAGGGGGTGAGGGGGCTTCCATCAGTCTCTGGATCTAGAGAGACGAGGTCACTGTGAGGGTGCTCTCATTTCCTCTGCTTGTCACTCTAGAGGTGATTATCTCACCGGATTAAGGGTGACATAAAGGAGCAATATCTTCTTAAAGGTATTACAAAGTTTTGGTATGGGGTCATGAATTTGGTTCAAATTAACAATTTCGGAAGCATATGCGTTCCTACAATATTCATTGATCGTTTTCGCGGTTGAAATCGAGTCTAAAGTTATGAAATTATAAATAATAAACTCTTTGTGTTGTATAGCTCCCTCTCAAGGTCAAGATATTAATTTAGCTATGAAACAATGTTTTTGTCTAAAATCGACCGATTAGCTATTCTCGTTTGGAAATTATATATCACAACTACATATTCTGAGATTTTCATGGCCGCAGCTACCATTGTACGGCCATATAGGCGCTATTTGAAATTTATCAAAATTTACCGGGAGCACCGGTAAATTTTTATATTCAATTTTTCTCGAAAACAGAAGTGTTTTAGGGGTTAATTCTTTCAGTGCTTATAATACATCCACAGGGGCATCCAAATATAACAAAATTGTAAAGATTCACTATCCACCCAATTTTCAAAATTTCCCAAAACTTTGTATTACCTTTAATCTTGCTTTTCCAATTTGTTCTTCCGCATTCTGCCCCCCTCCCCCCCTTTTGATTTTCATCTTTCTCTACCCACCCATTTTTGTTCCTTTTTTCTCCTTAACTTCTGTTTGATTAACTTTTTTTTTTCTTGTTTGTTTTCCACCTCATGCTGTTCTTTCTTGTAACTCCTTCTTCTCCTTGTTCTTCTTTTTCTTCCCCCCTCCCCCCAACTTCTGCTTCTTATTTGTATGCCCCTCAAAACCTTTAATGTGTATTTCTTAATGAAATTCATTTAATCTATAAGTTCTTCGCTATAATATGTAACATGGTACGGTACATTAACTTAAAATTTCAGATTTCAGTTTCAGCCAGAAATTTGGGTTATTTATTTATTTTTTGATTTATTTTTGGCAGTGTATGGTTTATGTTTTGCAGTGGCCTTCTGATTTCTGTTTATGCCGAGATCAGATTATTTTGAGGGAATAAGACACTGTCCTGGGAAGCATGCTTCATTTAATGCTCCAATAAGTTTTCCAATCACTCCCTCATGGTTCAAAGCTTTCTCAGTTTTTAATACATTTTACGTTTACTGGTGCACATAAATTTATTATTATTATGAGTCTTATTCAGAGTCGGTGCATCATGTATTACAAATTTATGGCATTTGAGGGATTAATAAAAATGGATTCCATACATACTTCTGGAAAAAGAGAATAGGCATAACAATAAAACTTGGTATTTTTCACAAGATTGCTTGCAGTTTTGGATAAACATGTTTTGTTTATGACAGGCTAATACATGACTATTACTCAATAAGAGTGGGCTAATTTGACTGTCAAATTTGATTGTCTTTCTTGTTTTTGTACTTACAAGAATGTCAATGTGTGGGAAGATATTAATTTGCATTCTTGATTTCCTACCATTTAAGAAAAAAATCTTATTGTGTATGCCCCACTGAATGCAAGGTGAGGAGGTCGCTTTTGAAGAGTAAATATTTGAATGGTTGCTTTTGAATACTGCAGTGTAACCCCTAATCTGTCATTCAGTATATTGGTACTGCTTCCATTCTCATGTGGTTTCTCAATTTCTTTAATACCTGGAAAGATGCCATTAGAATCATCCCTGTTATTCTTGAAGTTGTTAGCAGAGCATTAATTAATCTTCAAAATACATACATGTACATGTAGTTTGTGCCTTCAAATTTGAATGCTGAAGTGCTATAAAACAAAATAGTGAGCAATGTAGAATTACTCAGAGATGTAATCACACTTATTCTATTTTGACAAATATTTACTTGTAGACTTGTATTGTACATTATAAACAAAAGTTATTAAGTTTATGTCATTTTTCACAGTACACAGAGAACCTTTCTACATATGCTAGACGATTAAGTATACTCTGGTAACCTTGGAAACCCATACTATTGTTCTCACCTCCGAAGGGTCACATAGATGCCCCGTAGAGATCATAAATGTGCCCCTTAGAGATCATGTGCATGGAGCATGAGGCCCAGAAACCAGTTTAATTTATTAATAATAATATTCTACTTTTATGTGCTTTATACATCTACGATGTCTCTAAGTGCTTTACAGATATACTGTTACCCCAGTCATTGGATTCTGTGCTTTCCCGCGCACACATTTGGCACAATCTCCACTCCCTGGGGAGCATTCCAGCCACTGATATCACTGTATTTTGATTACTTGATTCTTCTCTTTCATGTCACAAGATTTTCCCTATTGAGATAAGTAGCAAAAAGAGTCTCTGAACCTTCTTCCAATGTCTATTGAGTGACTATCTACTAGTGCTGTAACATCACGGATATCTCCAATTCCGTTTAACCGCCAGTCAAAACCGGACGGTTTTCGGTTAAACGATTTAAAAAAAAAAAAAAAAAAAAAATAATGATTTTTTTTTTTTTTTTTTTTTTTTTTTTTATTTTTTTTTTTAATTTTTTTTTTTTCTTTTCGGGAAGGACTTTCATTTAACTGCGAGGTGCATTTGAAGGCGCCGATTTATGCTTGTGAACTTGTCAAAAATAGTAAAAATTTCGTTTTTAGAAGAATGTGTAAGATCATTAATGTACATTAAAAACAGTAGAGAACTTAGGATAGAACCTTGTGGTATACGCGGTGTGTAAAAGTTGGATGAATTATTATTATAAAATACATATTGAGATCTATTACAAAGATTACTTTCAAACCAAGATGACAGAAAAATTGAAGTGTTGTTCTAGTTTCAAAGTGGTGAGTCAACACACAGATAACTGAGCTGGGAGACATTGCCAGGCATAGTGCCAGGTGGAGGGGCATAAATCGAAACTCTAAAAAAAAAAAAAAATTAAAAAAAATTTTTAAAAAAAATTTAAAAAAAAATTAAAAAAAAAAAAAAAAAAAAAAACAGGAAAACGAAACCGTCCAATTGAAAACGGAATCCGCCATGGGCGGTCGGATACCGGACGGTTAAACGTTTGACTACAGCACTACTATCTACCCTTTTTCTTTCTTCCAGGTCACAGAATTTGCCCCACTGAGATCCCTAGCAGAGAACATGAAACAGGAGGCCCTGAAACCAGCATTCCCCATCACACTCCTGCTAGATTTCTCTGTTCAGATCACCGATGCTATGAGATATCTTCACATGTCAAACATCATACACAGAGACCTGGCTGCAAGGAATATCCTGCTGTTTGTCGATGATGAGGTAAATTCAGAGTGGGGGCCCTTTTAATTACACTTTTTTTTAATAGCAATAGTCATAGTCATTGGTAAAAATGCATACAGTCAATCAAGTGCAATGTATTGTGTAGTACTTTATATTAGTAAAGTTGTAATTGTAATTTGTGCTCTCCATCAAGACTATGTTCTAAAGATTGCAAGTTTTGAAGTACAGCTTGCTTGGAGTTTCTGTAGCCATTCATTATTCCTTGGAAGGTACAGAGAGTGGAATACCAATGAAGATATTTTAATCATATGATTGCAGGGCCCTCAGGGAGAAATATTGATACTGATGAGGCTACCCTGGTTAAACAAGACATATTATTATTATTATTGTTATTGTTGTAGCTGAATAGTAGAACATAAAAGCAGATGGCAAATTCCAGTTTGTACGACAGAGGATCCAGCAACAATCATTCCACGGTTAATATCCTATATGATAAATAAATCCATACAACTTAAAAGCCTGAATCATACATGTAAACTTAAAGTTAAACACACTTGAAACGGTAAACCTTACCCAATATCATTGACCAAAATGAAGTGTGAGGCTACTGTCTCAGGAGCATATGCCGGAGCACCAAATTTGATTATTGAGTGATACCTGCATGTGAATTGTGTAACTCATTATTAAACAAGCCAACTTGTCTCTTTATTGCAGGGTAACAAGAAAGCCAAGATCAGTGACTTTGGTCTATCAAGAAGGTTATTACTAGGAGAAAACTATCGCAGCGAAATGAGACCAAACCTCAAGCTACCTCTAGCATGGTAAAGTATCCTTAAGTGCACGATTTAGGCACAGATCATAACAATGAGTTTTACATAATCCTCTAGATTCATCAAAAGGCAGTTTTTAATCACAGCCTTTGTCTCCTTCTGATGACGTAACAAACCCCTTATCTGCCTTTTGAATAATCTTTTATGATGTTTTCTCTTTGTCCAATTACAAATTGACAGAAGTATGAATTTTAAAGAGATAAGCCTTTCATTTTGCCTTTCCGACTCTGTTCTTTGGATATCAGTTTGTCAAACCATTCTGTTATTGCTGCTTGTAAGTATCGGCTTGCATGGTGATGTAGATGTACAGTAGGCTGGCGGATGCACCATGTGAGAGAGAGGGAGGATTGATTTTTCAGGACTCCTCAATCCTCCCTCTTTCTCACATGGTGCAACCGCAAGCCTACTGTACATTCTGTTATCATCTTTTCATTTGTGTGCTTGAATTGAGTTGAATTTATTCACCTTAAAGACATACAAAGTCAAAATTACAATAGAATATCTCTTACAATACAGTCAAAACTTTCAGAAGATCAGCTTTTACACATATATCTTTTTGTTTATTTGTACATCATACATGTCTTCATTGAATACAGTTGTATTAGATGATATCACTTTTATCAAATTATCTTTAATGAGTACTCTCTTGTTTCCACTTCATTGTTGTGTTTTCCAGGATGCCTGTGGAGTCCCTGACCAAACTCACATTCACCAAGGCCAGTGATGTCTGGAGCTTTGGAGTCACCATGTGGGAAATGTTCTCCTATGGAAGGAAACCTTTTGCACATTTATCAGGGGAAGAGGTAATTACTAGTAGCATGAAGTGTTCACAAAGGTCATGGGGTCAAAGGTTGGAGTGGGTCACCATGTGGGAAATGTTCTCCTATGGAAGGAAACCTTTTGCACATTTATCAGGGGAAGAGGTAATTACTAGTAGCATGAAGTGTTCACAAAGGTCATGGGGTCAGAGGTTGGAGTGGGTCATCATAAAGGAAATGTTATCATATTTATAATGAAGGAAACTATGGCAACATTATTTCTGGAAGAGGTACATATTGTATTTAAAACATTAAAAAATAGTTTGTATAGGTCATAAGGTCATGGGGTCAAAGGTTGAACTGAGGTCACAGGTTCGATGAGGGCACCATGTGCTAAATGTTCTCATGTGGCAGAAAACTATTATCATTAGCATAAGGGATAAATATGATATTGGCTAAGGCTTCAGAAAGGTCACGGGATTGTAGGGTCATAGGTCGGACTGGAGTCATCATGCAGGAGTCTTTCTATCCATGATGTTTTTTTTTGTACACTTAGAGGCTGTTCACACCGGCAGAGATAGCGCGACCGCGCTATCTCTGCGGTTTGGAAGGTACAACGTCGTTTCGGTCCGCCCAACAGCGAGCCACGGCGAGCCAAAACGGCGAGCCAAAACGGCGTGCCACTGGAGTACCTCTTGGGGGTGGTCCACGAGAGATAGCGCGGTCTAGCGCGCGCTAGAAAAAAGGGGGTGCGGTGTGAACATCCTCCTAGACAAAAATCCTCAGCTCTGACTATCAGTGAATCACAACCACTTAATCAGTGTTGAAAGGAGGATCTGAATGGCGCCCTCTAGTGGGGAAATATGACAAAGCAGTGAGCTGTATATGGCTGATCGCTGTGATTTCTTTGAGATACAATGTACTGAGGGATTGAAAATTAGGAGAGCCAGCTTGTGCTGTACTTTGGAGAGTTACATGTAGGTTGTGGGATATTGGTATTAAGGACATTTCCTAGTATTAATAACATGGATATGTATTGTATCTCAAGATATACAAGAAAAGATGAAGGAGAAAGAGAGACGGGAGTAAAAGATATAGGCCTATAAGAACATCGTAGAGAATGTTGAAAGAGAGAGAATTACCAAGGACAGATAGACACTCAGAAAGAGAAAACAATAATGACAGAGAGAGAGAGAGAGAGAGAGATAGAGAGAAAAGGAGAAATGCAGATTTCAATATATTTAGAGGAGAGTAGAATATTCCAAAGAGAAAATTCAAGAAATTTACCCTCTTGAAATGAAGAATAATTAGAGTGAAGCCATTGTGCTAGAAATGTGTTAAGCACAAACACAAATTAAAAAACAGGTGTGGTACATTATGCATGCGGACATAAAGATTGCTGAGCAATGTAATTGATATCATAATCACTATAGCTTTCAAGTTTTATTAGGAGACTTGGGCATTTAAATCCCGTGTGATTGGGTTATATCGAGCTAGGGCGGAGTCAATATAAACTAGGTTATGAGGAAAGGAGTACTGCTCTGCATTCCAAGTGAGCGGCAGATAAGGAAAAACATCTTGGCATGGAGTGATCCTTTACTATTACTGTATGATCAAGGTATGATGAAAAGTTGATTGTAGAAATTGCCTAGTGCTAGTGACTTTTTGTTGATGATTTTATCTGGGCTAGCTTCAAGGCTAAATCAGCCACCCCTCAAGAAAATGAGCTTAACCATTAAGCTTGTGTAAACTTGCCCTTGTACCGAATCTGGTAAGAGAGATGAGTAAAGATATTTGACAGCTACATGTATTCTATTTCAGAGACAAGTTCAATTGAAGTGTAATAAAAGTAAGGCTAGATGCATGTATTGTTATTCGTTATTCAGGATAACAAACGAGTGTGCATGTACTTTTATATTGCATGTAACCTTCCACTTATACCTATCCTTCATATATTTTATTCTGCCAGGAATTCTTTGCATAAAGATGTGCACATTTAGTTAATTCAGAAGCTTGATGGTTAGTTTATATGAGTGAAGTAGGGTGTATTTGCATTCTAAAGATTGCCTCTGCCCTGCTTGTTTCTGTAAATCATCTGCCTAAGCTTAAACCCCTTCCTCGGGTAAGTACCCTTTTGCTGTTGGTATACTGGTCTGGAAGTGGTCAAACGTGTAATTCTATTTATACAGCAGTACATGGTAAAAGTTCAGGGACCTCATTGACCCTCTCCAGTTTCCTGGTACCTTGACAGGCGTAAATTAATGTTGGACAATCCAAGGCAGGCGTTCAGGTTCATTTATCGGGATAGAGCAGGAGCCGAGCATTGATCAGGGCAAAGACTTGTGCAGTATTCAGAGGCTAGAACTCTGGATAGATATCAACATAGCATCACAGTACGGTAATCTACTGTTGCTGCTACATGTATTCATGGTCTTTTCCTCTCGTGGTACTAGCCTTTCCTTTTTGCAACCCCCAGTTGTGATCTCAACAATCCATGTTTACATCTATCCAAGTTGAATGCAAGCTTCTATTCCCAATATCTTTTTAAAATTTCTTATCAATTTGCTTTTAATAAACCGATAAACTGCTCTTTTTTGCTGTTGGTTGTTTAGAGTCAAAAGGTTCGGCAATTTACACAGTCAGTGCCCTTATATGCTCCGCTACAGACATGTCATCTAGCAGTTTGACTAGCTGTAGCCCAATTATGCAAAGGCTGTTCAGTTTTCTTGTGAGATGTATGCAGGAAGCTACTTGTATTTGTGCCTTCCTGAAATAGAAACGGCTGACACCACATCCTAAAGAAGGTTCTCATGCCTAGTTAAACTGTTCAAGAAAGAGGATGAACTAAAGAAGAGTATTCTTGAAACATTAATTATGGTAACTGTTCATAAATCCAGTGCCACGTCCGGTGTTAATGGCCTGTCTACCATACAAGTCTAGCATTGACCACCATACCTTTGTGGGTGTGAAATCTCAATTAACAACAAGCCTGTCTGTCTCCTCCCAGTCACTGTCATTTCCTTTTCAACCTACGATATCTCACTCAACAAGCCTAGTCCACATACTGTAGCACACTTTTGCTGGTTCTATCTTTTTTCCAATTACAGTCAAACCTGCTTTAGTGACCACCTGTCTACAAAGGCCACATTTGTTGTTTCTCTTGAAAATAGTTTTCTCATTGAATCATGTATTAAAGGAACCTGTCTACAAAGACGCCTCTTTGTGTTTCCCTTGGGCGGTCGCTATAGACAGGTTTGACTGTAGCACACTGTGGCTGGTTATATCTTCTTTCAATTTGCTCTGGAAACCATTCCACATAGGACACTTTTGCTAGTTCTATTTATCTTCTTCCCAATTAAAACATCTCAATCTGCAAACACAGCGCACTATATCTGCCTTGGTGTATATCTCACTTCTAGAACATGAACACTTTTTTCTTCCAAACTACCTCTTACCATATAAATCTAGTCCACACAGGATGTGATAGCTGCATTAGCACTACACTGGGTTTCCAGTTGAAAATTAAAGCTACCTTTTAGAAATTTGATTTTAGTGAGTTTTGTTGTGTTCAAAGATCTTTCTTGTCAAAATCATCTCTTTCTTTCTCTATTTTCAAAAAATATTGCAACAATACTGCTGCATTGAAGATTAATTTTGTTATTGTAAAAATTCCAGGTCATGTTTTCTCAGGAAATATGGTGTGAGCCCACACCAAGGTATTTTATCAGGAATGCATGTTTTGCCCTTTGGAACCTTCCAGACATTTTCACAGGTCCGGCCAATACAGGAATCACGGTCTAACTCCAGAGTTGTAACTATTCTCTCATCTCTTAGTGCGGATGCTGCTTGTAGCTCTGTCATTTATTTATAGCCAGTCTACCGAATGCAACTCAAAACGTCTCAAGAATGAGGTCACACCTTCTTAAAAAACAAAGAACTATTTTCTGTCTTCCAACTGCCCCCGTTTCCAACCCCCTTTTGGGCTCGCACCGAATTCAAAACATCCTTACTCTACATCTCTTTCTATTGTGTGACCTACATCTCTCCATCTCTCAGACAATCTTTGTTGGTTATTTAAACCCTGAGGATCCAAGGTGAACATCAGTCATGGAGGGAAAAGATGGTAGCTATTCCCGTTTATACGCATTTAGAAGTCATGTAAATAAACATGAAGGATATGATGTTGTTTTGGTCAAATGTTCTCAAACTAGTTTCTACATGTATGTACATAGATGTGGTAAAGAATGGTTCTAAGAACTTAAGAAAAAAATTCTGCAGATGTTTTCAATTTGAAACTGAGAGAAAGGCTGTTTTTAACATCTAAAAATCATCTCTGTAAGTAAACATGAATGATATGTGCTCATTTGATACAAATGTGCTCAATCTTCATATTTTGCTTGATGCAAATTCTAGTATATTTCAATATTTTTCATAAAAGCTAAACTTATATCCTTAAATGGAAACTATTTCAAAGGTTTGAATCTGAATCACAATCAGAACATATGATTCCAATTTTAAACTACGATAAACAGGAATACTTCCATCAAAATATACTTAAAAAGATTACTTTTGCAATTATCATCCTATCGCACATATATAATCTGACACATTAGCCCACAGGTTTAACACAACATATTAATCTTGTCCAAGACCATTCATCAGTTCCTTTAGCCTAGCCTTAAGATCTCACAAATTGGCAACAATCTCCAGATGCCTAGTGACATGTTATGAATACGCCTATGGATAATGCTTCCCGATTGACGTCAAAGTTGGTTGTTTGTTGATTAGTGAGTTTCCACTACTTTGGTCAAGAACTGATGTTAATGAAGAGATAAATTGTTTCAAAGTTGTCTCTCAAGTGGAGAATCTATCACAAGATATTAATTGATTAAACAAAACCTTCAAGTGTTGATGTATGAATTTTAAAGGGCTATTGGAAAAACAAATATCATTTGAAGTGGGTTTTGAAAAGTGACTTTCAGAGCTTGTTAAATTAATGATATAATTTATATTCTGATGGAGATGGTTTTATGTCAAGTTTATCTACTAGGTATTGAAGTGTTTTGAAAACTGAAATGAAATGAAATAGCTTTCTCAGATTAATGTAAAGAGAGTATCGTATGGATAGTTTGAAAGGATAATTGATGATGATCGTGTTCATGAGAGCATGAAACAAAACAAGAGGGCAAGCTACATTTAAGAGACATTTATTATTAACAGGATTGAGAGCATATCATGGACATGCATCATTTACCTAACTCTGCCATAAACCAAGAACTGAAAACTGAAACATTTTAACAATACAAAGTAGAATTTAGAGAAAGGAAAGAAAAAATGAAGCTGAAATAGACAAGATATTTATATATATTTATACAATATATAGAAAGGAAATCAATCTGAACAACCGGCAAAAAATCTTATTTGAATAGAATGAAATGTTTTCCAACAAAACAGCAACAAAGAAAGGTAAATAAAAGATCGCATAGGGATAGAAATGATAATGAAAACGGTGAATTAGCGGAGGTGTGAAAGCATTTGTTCACATAAATAATGGAAAAGTAGAACAGCAACAACAGCTATAACAAATCAAACTCTTAATCTATCATCCCAGACTGTCTTACACATAAAATCCCTCTCCAAGCTGTTACTCTTTATTTGTACTTCCTGCCTCCCACATCAAGAGGGAGCTCTCCGTCCATATCATGTCGTTCGTCTTCCGGCTAGCGATGACAAGAGGAAGGAAATACAGAGCATCTACCATAGGCTCAGCTTCCTGTTTTTGTATACTCTCAATCTTCTGACGGTCATATCATATGGAGCGACCACAACCCCATGGTGGTCGTCCATAGAATCGGACGAATGAATAGCTGAAAATGGAGATTAAAATAGAAAGGATAGACTTGAAATTGAAGGCATCTGGCCATGTGTTTTCCTATTTGACAGGACAGAAGGAGGGTTCAAAATAGAAAGGTTGATAAGACTAGCAAGTGCATCAAATGAATTTGCATTCAATTGTTGTCTATTTAGATATTTTTTTTAATTCAATATCAAGAGGTCAACAGCCTTAGGGGTCCAAGGAGGGCAAATGATCTCTACATGCTTAATTTCAAAGTATATACCGTAACAGCAACAAATGAGTCTTAATGAAATTGTAAAGAATATTTAAAGCAATTATTTTGCCATTAAAGGAGGTACATGTACCTTAAATTATGATTTCCTGACAAAATTGATAAAACATCGTTTAGATTTATAGAGGAACTGTTCACCCATTCATCACACTGGCCACTAAACCAACTTTAATCCGACTTGGCAAAATGTGGTTTTTTTTTGTTTGTTTTTTTTTTTTTTGGGGGGGGGGGGGTTCTGCTTGATGTTGGTCTAGTGATGTAAGTATTAAATGTACACTGGTTAACTGTGTCATGGAATATCTGTGTAATAATGATCAAGCTCTAGCAAAAGAAACATACATCAACGATCAATACATTAATCTACCTAAGTAAAAGAAAAACTATCCAGTTATTTGTGTAGTGACAAATAATTGGATTTAATGTAATTACTCGCGAATCATCATGATTATTTGTTATCATCCTGCTGTCTTTCGTGCTGTAACCATACCAACAGGAGGATTTACTAGCCGTGAGACTTGCGGTCAATCTAAATTGACCATATGTCTATCCCTTGGTTCCTCTACTGACCAATACAGGAAATTGCTGGACAGCTGTGCGGATGGCACATGTCACATTAGGGTGGGCAGAGGATTAAAAAAAGGAAGGGATTTTTTATTTTTATACCATCAATATGTAGTTCTTGGAAAATTAAAAAGGGGGGAGGGATATATACAAACGTAGGGGCGCTTCAGAAGGCATTGTGAAAGTAAAACTTGTTGGGTATTTTGAAAGGTTGTAATTTGTGTACAGTACATGTCTGGGTTAAAAGCGAGATTGAATTGGAATATGTAGGAAGCAAACGTGCTAAAAATTTTAGGAACATTGACATGAAAGTTTTTAAAGAAATTTTATTTGAAAATTTATATTTAAAAAAAAACATGTGATAGAAAACAAGATGGAGAACAATCTAATGAAAAGATAATGTATCTTAGATACTAGTCTTAAAAAATATTTGGTTTTACTGTGCGAGAGTAGAATAAGATTCTGATTCTGAAAATGTAGCACCTCAAAGTTGTTATCTTGCCAAAATATCATTACAAATAGAACAATTAATTCCCACTTGAATTTCATTTTAGAGAGAAAAAAATGATATTCCTCACTCATGTGGGACAGTAAATGTCAAAATAGAGATCCAGGTTCATGTAGTCATGCCCCACTGGATATGAGAGTTGCTATTTTTACCTTTAGAGAAATGATTTCAAATCCATGGCACTACTTTTGAAATGGAGTTCACAGGTAGAAAGGTAGAGAGGTTTTCTGTTTTGGAAGGTTGGAAGGGGGTGGGGTTCATAGAGAGAGGAAGTAGAGAGATAGAGACAGAATTGAGAGAGATAGAGGCAGAATTGAGCGAGATAGACAGAATTGAGAAAGAGAGAGAGAGAGAGAGAGAGAGATAATGTAGAGTAGGAGAAAAGGAAGGATTATAAGATAGCAACATCAGGTAGCCATAACAACATAATGAGAACACAGTAACAAGAATAGTGACAGATAAGTCCATGTAGTTATGAGATAGCAAGAAATCAATAAGCCATGGATGCAAGCTGTAGTAATGAGAGGAATACTTTTAGAATAAAACATAATGTGGGATATGACCTTGAGTTTTTGAAAGTCATGTGAACTCTGTGTTAAAGAATGAGTTAGCACCCTTCTGGCTCTAAACAGACAATGTAAAGAAACACACCATTGTTCTGGTAAAAGTGGGTGCAAACTGTTACCACTCCTACATTTACTGCTTCTACATCTTCCTTCCTACTATTTACTTGAACAATGTATATCCCATTTCCTAATGTCTATTTCTATTACGCTCCTATTTTGGACATATGTGCAATGGGTGCAAACTACAAGTACTACCGTACTGCTACTACATGTATGTATGCTATCATTCCTCCTGAAGTGTACTACTTACAAGTGATTTTACAACTTTTAAAATCTACTTCTCGTACTTTGATCCCCTTTACTATATATCAACATTCTAATTTGATGTCTGAATACTGACTCTTGTTTTGAACAGATTATGAAAATAACATTCCTTTGTAAGTAGGGTAATACCTAAAATAAGCATAATAAGCATACATGTAGAATTATTGAATTATGGATTTCAAGATGCAGTTTCTGCTACAGTATGTTTCCTTTCTGCATTCAATGAACGACATCCTGAAACGATACTATGCAGATCTTCATCAGAGTTCTTCGTTTTTCTCTGCCTACTCTGAACAGTCACAGAACCCAATGCCCAAACACGTTCTGGCAATTAAAGATATGATCCGAGGGTCAGAACCTAATTAGACTTAACAGATGAGTGGAGGCTCAAGTTCTTGTGGTGATTTTAAGAGGCAGTTTAAAGCTATGTCTTATTGGAGGTGTCTTAATAGAGGAGCCTCAACCAAATGCCTTGGCACACTTAAAGTTGTGTTTAATAAGAACCAGGAGGCAATCAGCTTCTGTCATTTTGTTTAGAAGTTTGCCCTTGTAGCTCTTGACAGATGATTTTTTTTCTTTTTACTGGCTTTTTGGGGCTAGTGCTTTTCAGAAGATATGAGTACTGTATTCTGGGATTCTTTGTTTATTTGGTAATGTGGTGTTTCAGTTATCTGTAATGATGGAAAAGGAAAGGGCAAGCTTGCGGGTTAGAAAGCAGGGGACCTGCAGCTAAAGGTCTAAATCTGAGGGACTTACAATTTTCTGTGTGCCTATCAGATGGCTGCAAACCTCTTTTTATTGTGGGGGGGGGGGGGGTGAATTTCTGTACCGCTTTACTCTTTTGTATTACTGAAGTAATATCAGGTTTAAGCTCTATGTAGTATCACCATTGATAATCAGGGAAAAAACAGAGTTATATATTGCATAGACATTGTCAAAGAATGGTCAATACATTTTTTCAGAGGTCGATCCATAACCTGCACATCCATTATGGCCCTTGTAACAGGCACACAAAGAATGGATGATGAAGGCCTCTTGTACACTGTCACGATCTTAGCACGTGGTCTTCTGTTCTCGTAGTCCTACCTGTATTACACGTTGGGGCAGTGCACCATCTTCTGAAATCCTTCCTGAAACAAAATGAAAGAAATTTCTTCAGACAGAGTGACTTTGTCCTGAACTTTCAGTCCTCCTGATATCTGGCATACTTGATGTATGTGTACTTTTTTTTTTCCCTCAGGTCCTTTTTTCACCAGAATTCACACTTACAGTTTCCCTTTCAGCTACATTAATTCCCCCTTTCAATTTATACACCTACCCAGACTGCTACATGATATAGATCGTTAGATACTATCGCTGTGAAACCAAAAGCCTACAAGAAATTTTCAACATGGCTGTTTCAGCAGCAAGAAACGTGCTCATTGCTGATATTCAGTACTAGAATCATTTCTTTTTGTGGCATGCAACTTTGGCAAATCTTCTCAAAAAGTTTCTTGTTTTATATCTACAGTATACTAAGTTGAAATAAGAGTACTTATATTTGATTAAGTGGAAATAAGAAAGATTATAATTGCTTTTTGGGCGATCTGAAATTTGTTGCAGCAACAATTGCATGCTGTGGCTTAATTTCATCAGAGATACAGGATTAGGGTTGCAATTTGGCTTTAGATCAGGGTTAAGGTTTGGTGTAGTGTACAGTAGGGTCCAAGGTTGAAGTACGGTAAGTAAGTTTGGTTAGTGAAGGAATTGTCACAGGAACACATGGCATATAAACTCATGTTTGTCATGGTATGGATTCACTCACATGCTGCACTGAAAGGTGTGCATCACATGATATGAAATCAAATCCATACTACACCCGTAACACAGCTGAAATTGAATCTCCTTGACCTGAATATATCCCTTAATCATGTAACACACTACTCCCTGTCTAAGGAGTCTAAGAAGAGACAAAAATAGGAGGTAAATCTGTCATGTTGGGAGGTGAAATATCATTCAGTGACTTCACAAAATTGGAATTATATGCAGAGAAGTGTTGAATACCTAGTTGGAATGATTCATATAGTTTCCCCCGAGGCTAACTTTCTTTTCTTGTGCAGACTCTTTCATCTTCTTCTGTTTGTTGCTGATTAAAGGTAGTGTGTCCCTTTCGCAGCCAACATCAAAATCTGTAGAACTTTGCAGTAATTATGAATATGTCACATATGTCCTATCCAGGAAATGTATATGTTAGCAGTGTCCTATTATTCAAAGTATGAAAGAAAACCCATTTACTTTCTAGACTTCTTTTCCCACAAAAAGACTTGTTAAGCCTTTTTGTTTTTAGGGAAGTTAAATCTATTTGTAAAGGACACCTTTTAAACAGAAATAGACATCTTCAAATTGGCCACAGTAGACAGATTGCTAATCTTCACACTCTTGTTCTCAAATTTCCAAGAGAATTATGAAATAGTTTCCATAGCAAGACTTAATTGAACAGACAAGGTAACTTTGGAGGATCTCTTTTTCTTTGAAAGGTTGTTAAACTTTCGCTCTAGAATAATTATTCATGATGGTTCCTGCAGGTCCAATGAATCCATTTAGAGAGAAAGGAAACAAAACTCTAAATGTTACCTCAGAGGAAAAAGGATTATGAATAAACCGGGATGGCCTCTCTAGTTTTAATTCAACACTGTTCCTGATGTAACAATATACCTTCTACGCACCTGTGTTGGTCTATGACAGCTCCATAATGATGATGACGATAGAGGGGGGGGGGGGGGGGTAGACAATGATGATAGACCAGGCACTCCGGACAGACGAGTTCAGGTAAAATGAGTTCACATGTGGTTAAACTGAGGTTTCTGATCGTGACGTGCAGGTAATTGATGGAAACATGAGTTACGTGTCCAACAGTTGGAGGAAATGAAAACAAAACTACATTAAATCTGTTGTTTTGTTATTGTTTATGCTTGCTGTTTTCACCCATTAACCACTCATAACTTTCATTTCTGATGTGTTAATGCAGGGATGATCCACCCAGTTTCCTAAATTCATTGGTTAATGATAACCAGCCACATTTTGGTATTGTCATCAATTCACTCCTTGTATTAGACAATCGATTGCTAATCAATCAAACTTGATAACACAACCAACTAGTTAAGCTTTATACCGAGTGAACAGTAAGAAATATATATCTGGCAATTAATGTCAATCAAATTTTGATAACCTTCTATTCTTGTGTCACATTTTGACAGGATAATGTACTAATGGCCATGAGAGACATTTTTAATAAGTGACTGTCATGTATTGAGATTTGTATTGTATAGATCAAAGAAGGATGTAGGTGGTTAAAGAATAGTTGAACAGTTGTCAATTACTGCCTAACTCTGATGCAGTGCAAGGATTACTTATGGATTTATAGTGAGCTTTAGTGTGGTACATTATCATGTCATGTTAATAGATTAACTTCAGAAGATGTCACTAGAAAGATTAGTGAAATAGAGAGGGAAGGTAGAGAAAAAGGCCGGTCAGACAATTTTTTTTTTTTTTGGGGGGGGGGGGGGAGGGAAGAGAGAAAGAATGCAGAAGAACATTAAAAAGAGATAGACAAGGAGATGAAAGACAGACTAGATGAGAGAATGGAGTGGATAAAGGAATATACAGAGTGAGACAGAAAGAAATAGATGGACTTAAGGACGGTTATAGAAAAATAGATTGAGAGACATGTAATAATAATAATAATAATAGTGAACATTTATAATGCGCCATGTCTGTCAAAAATGACACTCCTGGCGCAGTTGTGTGGAAGTTGTATAATTGTGGGCAAGTAATTCAAGAAAGAAAGTAAAATACACATAAGTTACAGTTTAACATACTTCAGGACATAATTTGCAATAATAGAATAATACAATACAAAGCATATTACAGTAATACATGTTATATAAGGGTAGTACAATGTAAGACATAATTAAACAAACTAATATGTAGAGAGAGAATGAGTGATAGAGATAGAGAGATGTACAGTGTAGATGCAGACAGACAGACAGAGACAAGGTTTATTTTGAACAAAATATGGAGAGATATAGATAGAAAGAAATGACGAGGGAGAGACAAACATAGAGAGTGAGAGAAAGAGACAGACAGACAGAGAGGGTGAAACGGAGAGTGGGGGGAAAGAGAAAGGGAGAGAGAGAAAGAGAGAGAGAGAAAGTGTGTCTTGCAGAAGACCAGCTGCAGTCATTTACTAATCAGAAGTGTAGGAAGTTAACATTAACGCCTGGCTTAATTGCCAATCTGTTCCAATTTATGAAGGCTAGTAACTTAGGGAATATAAGACACAGTGTACAGACTCTCGTAGGGAAAGCCTACTTTGGTGAGTAGTTTAAAATATCTTAATTATTGGATTGTGTAATTTCGAAATCGATTGAACTTGATACCATTTACCCTCGTAATGTGCATCGTGTGTCACTGGAGATGTTATTTGAATTCTATTGGGTTATACAAGATAAGATCAATGTTTGACTGGCGTATTTTTAGAACCTGTTTTGTCTTTTTGTTTTTGATTCCTTTTTCATTTCATTTCATTTCATTTTTATTTTTTCATTTCCAACAAAATATAATACATAATAACGGATACAATGTAAAATGTATACAAAACATAGTTAAATTTGTAATAAACAAATCTTAATAATAATTTATACATTTTAGTAAGACAAAAAAATGAATATTAAAATTTAACTGCATTTATATTTTGAGGAAATGGAGAGGTCCACTGAAAAGCAAAGCTTGTAAATTGTGGACCCCTCAGATAATAATGAGTGTGAAGAAAATATGCAATACATAATCAATGAAAGAAGAATAGTGGCCAACAGAGAACATTTATTAAAACACGTAATGACTGTTTACAAGAAGACGTAACAAATTACATGACGAAGAAAGAACAGAAAAAAGAAGAAGAAAAGAAAAAAGGGAAAAAAATGTTGGCTGCGTTTGGAGGGAAGGAGAGGAGAGAAAGGGAGAGGAGAGAAAAGGAAAGTTGTAGAGATCGAGCACGAAATAGGGAGCGCACAAAATCCTTAAGATAGCTGAAACAAAAGGAGCAGAACATGATGGCAATTTTTTTTTTTTTTTTTTTTTTTATTTTTTAGATGGGCTACAGAAAAAAGGGAAAGAAAACAAAATTTGGAAGGAGATGTTCTATCACAATAAATTTCTAAATATTATAAGATTGTAATAAGGAAAATTTTAACTTTTTTTTAAAAGCAATTAGTGAAGGGGAAGTTTTCAAATCGTTATGCAGAGTATTCCAAAATTTAGGGCCTTCAAAAATGAACGTGTTCTGTGCAGAACATGTTCTCAAAAGAGGTAAGTGAAACTCATCGGATTGTCGAGTGGGATATCTATGAACAGCATGGTTTTTAAGAAACATATCATTAAACACGGAGGGCAGTATACCATTATTGTAATTAAACATAAATTGACCAAGCTGAAATAAGTACAAATCCTTAATTTTTAAGATGTTATTTTCAAAAAACAGAGGATCAGTATGGGAGCGTATGGGGGCATTACAGATAATGCGAATAACTCTCTTTTGCAGCAATAGAACTCTTTCCAACAATGTATGATGTGTATTGCCCCAAACTAGAAGACCGTAATTCAAATATGGCAAGATCAATGAAGAATACAGCATAAATAATGATGATTGTGGTAAGTACAATTTTAGTCTATTAATAACACCAATATTGTGCGAAATGGTTTTACAAATATTATCAATGTGTGGTTTCCAAGAAAGTTTATCATCGACTGTTATACCCAAGAATTTGGTAAGAGGGACATGTTTCAAAGGGGTATTCTCAAAAATAATGTCGGAGGGTAATGAATCCAAAGAGTTACTAAAAAGCATGTAGTTTGTTTTCTGGAGATTAAGTGACAATTTATTTGCTTGGATCCATTGCAATATATTTAATAACTCGGCATTGATTTTATCAACCAGGACGTTTGGATTTTTGTGTGAAAAAAATAAATTAGTATCATCTGCGAATAAAATAAACGACAGGGAGTTAGACGATTTACAAAAGTCATTTATATAAAGAATAAAGAGTAGCGGGCCTAGCAGACTACCTTG
The DNA here is from genome assembly GCA_035222895.1 of Strongylocentrotus droebachiensis. Lineage (NCBI taxonomy): Eukaryota > Metazoa > Echinodermata > Echinoidea > Camarodonta > Strongylocentrotidae > Strongylocentrotus > Strongylocentrotus droebachiensis. The sequence continues at coordinate 29,313 of JAVYIG010009035.1, forward strand.
TGGGACACCACAATTAATATTGCATAATTCAGATGCATGATCGTTTAAGTGTACATATTGCTTTCTGTTAGAGAGGTAACTCCTGAACCACTCCAAGGCCTTTCCACGTACACCATAGTGAGATAGTTTGTAAAGTAAAATTTCGTGATTGATCGTGTCGAAGGCCTTGGAGAAGTCCAGGAATATACCTACAGTGTGTGACGATGTATCAATTGCGTGGGCAACCTTCTCAATAAAAGACATTAAAGCATGAACGGTGCTGTGCTTTTCTCTGAAACCAAATTGGAAGTTTGAAAATACATCATATTTTTTCAAAAAGGACATCATCCGGATATAGATTATTCTCTCCAAAACTTTAGAAAATGAAGATAATAATGAAATTTATTTAATAAAGTGTAGACGTTAAGCGTAGAGAAAGGAGCATTTTGTTTAATGTTTCAAATGGGCAATTATAAATGTATTTATTTATTTATTTATTTATTTATTAGTCTTGTTTTAGTAGGGTGGCTCAATCAGTAGTTCAATAATGTTTTTTCCGTGGAGGCCCTACAAACACAAATAAAAAATTTACAAACATATTGATATAAACAATACAAATCGAGACAAAATAAATTTAGTTACAACAAGAATATGAGTAGGAACAAGAATACCTCTAGGAAGAGGGAAAAAATCAAACCAAAACAAAAAGAAGGGGGAAACGAGAGGGAGAAAGAACAACGTGTCATTCTGATTGTTATGGTGATATCACCTCATGGATGAATTATTCATATTTGATTTGTTGATTAAAAAAATTGGGGGGGGGGGGGTATTTCTCATTTAAACAATGGCCTTGTATCATCTGATACTCGTGAAGGTGACAATGATTATTGTTTCCCTTAAGTACCATATCCATTTAAAAGTGACAATTGTTGAAATATTACACCAGTTGTGAGTTATCAATATCAGTGAGGGGGGGACAAGGGGGTCCTGCTATAGCATGCTCATAAGAGGTGATAATGATATCACTATAGCAGAGCTGCCAACTAGTACGGATTTCCCGTAATTGGTACGGAAATTAACGACCATTACGGAATGTTGTCTCAAATTACGGATTAAAAAAAAAATTTTTTTTAAATATATTAAATATAATTTATCGTAGCGAGTGCTGCGAATAGAAGCCATTTTTCATGATAAACTGTGTTGTGATGACCTGAAATTCAATATTCAACATCTTTGTGTGAGTAAAATCACCAAAAATTTCAGATAATCATGCGTCCGCACGGTGTTGGCGTGCCGTTTTTTTAGATTCATAGCGCCGCATAAGAAATTACTGATTTATACCCCAAATTACTGATTTTGAGCCTTGTGATTACTGATTTTCTGTTCTGGAGGTTGGCAGCTCTGCTATAGTACATGCTCTTTAATATGATACCCGACAGTCCATTTTGCTTGTAAGCCATCCAGTATTTCCTGTATTGATACCTGATAGACCCAAGCAATAATATTGACCGTTGAGGGGTGAAAGAGGTGTTCATATGATGATTACTTTTTATCTACCATTTTATCGTAAAATTTTACTCTTTTTTTCCCCTTTTAACAAATTCTATTTGTTAGTACAGTATTAACATCAATATTTATGTCATGAGTATTTAGGTATAGAGAGCTATACCATTCCTAATCTTTGTTTGTTGTTTCAATAGTTCCTTTTCTTTTTTATTTGTGAATTACTTCTTTGGGTTTACTTGGGTGTAGAGATGTAAGCTGTAGCTTATTATTGTACATGAAATATATTCTCAAATTTATTTTGTTTGAGTTTTATTTTTTTTGAATAAAACTGTATTGAATTAAATTGAATCTGAGTGACTGGTGTAGAGAGGTTAACATTCATGGAAATATATTTTGTTATATTATAAATCAATGGCTGCTATAAATACACCTTTTAGCATGTTGTTGCTATTGAACATAAAAGTCATGTGCATATTTAAATATTAGCATTTTTCAAGTACATGTCAAAAAAACTTGCCAAGCATCTATCAGTTGATCAAGGCATTGTATTTAAATTTTGTAGGGATAACTTTATATTACTATACATATATTTATTGCTGATTAAGCCTGAACTTCTATAAAGTCTGACAGTTTTAACCCCAAATCTGTTTGACGTAGTACATACTTTGTCATGTAATATACCGGTATTGAAATGTTTCAATAGTTTCTTGGAAAATTGAGTGATTCTTGAGGACTACGGCATACTGTAAGATTCATCTCTGTCAATAAGTTTTGATTTTGTCTTTCTTTATCCTTTCCATATGTTTTGATGTTGTCTTTGTATTTTTTTGTTTCGCAGATCCTAAAAACGATAGACAAGCCCAGATTGGAACGGTTAGAGAGACCAGAAGCCTGCCCGCTGAAGATCTATGAGCTTATGTTAAGGTGCTGGACTCACGAGCCAGAAAGCAGAATGTCATTCGCTGAACTACACGAGGAACTGCCAAAAGTAAGGAGATGTGTAAAGAAGGGAAAATTTAAATACACGTTTAAAAATATTTAACTTCTTTGCCATTGTAGAGGGTCAGACACAACATGGTTCATGTACAACATTAGCTAAAACTGCAATGTGCAGTAGTATATGTACCCACAGAGCATAGAACATGTTGAATCAGGCCTGATAATTTGCCTACCGGTTCATGTATATGAATAGATTGTCATGTTCATTGAAAGGGCCTGCAGCTTTGAAAAAAAGGAATTTCTTAGAAATTTACATCTATGGAGAATCATCATCATCATCATCGTCGTCATTGTCATCATAATTATGATAATCATCATTATCATAATCATCCTCATCATTATTATCATCGTCGTCATCATCATAATAATAATCGGCATCATGATCATCATCATCATTATCATCCATCATCATTTCTTCATCTTCATCATCCTCATTACATCATATTCAAACCAATAACAAAAACAAAACACACATGAATTCACAAGGCTTTCTCTTTTCCCTGCTTTACATCTACCACTCTGTTTTGATATCCCGGTTTATTTTAAATGTTAAAATATTGTTTTCTAACTTGCTGTATTTCTGCAGGCAAGACCAATGCAAGTGAAAACCCTTGTCAACTACGTAGCATTACATCCTGAAGAGCTGACCTTCAGAGCAGAGGACATCCTCTCCGTAGTCGAAGCAAAGTAAGTCATGTCAGGTTTTTTTATTTTATTGAAAGTGTTGTCCTTTCTTTGTATTACAAATTATTCACCTTACTTGTAAATGTACATCCAGGTGAGCTTAGCTACAGAGCAGAAGACATCCTTTCAGTAATCAAAGTCATGTCAGGGGTTTTGACTAATATTTGTTTCTGTTCTTTCTGTATATTGAATGTATCATAATTTATTCATCTACTTGTATATGTACATCAAGATGCGCCCAGCTTCCGAATGGTAGACATCATGTTTGATAATCAAGTGAAGGAAGTCAGGTCATTTTGTCTTTATCTTTATATTAAAGTAGGAACATTAGCAACATTGAACTATATGCATTCTTAATGATGGATATTTTTGCTGCAAAGTGCAAGATATTAGTGCAAATTTTCAAAGTGTGTTTAAAAAAAAAAAAACCCATGAAAACCCACCTTTCTTGTATATCTTTAAATTAATCATTGATACATTTATACAAGAGATAGCAAAGCTTCCAAATGGTCTACGTGCCGAGTAGGAAGTCACTTTATTGATAAATGTAATACAATCGTTTTGCTGCTACAATTGCTGTCATTTATATTTCTATAAAATTTGCAATAAACCAGTTTCACAACCACATGAATTGTACTTGATTTACGGAACTATCCATTAAAAAGGTTCATTCTTGTAGGTTTTACCAATGAAAGAGATTAGTCATATATTTTCAGAATGTCCTCATCCATGTAAACATCCTCCTGATACTGTACCACTTTACTCATCCTGTTATATATATCTTTCTAGAAACGTATCATATCCTTTCTTGTTTGCAGCCGCCCATCCGGGTAGCAAACTCCTACCTTTAGAGGAAGTATTATTTGTTTAGCCAGGTATCGTGGGTGCCCTCAAATTCCATCCATATTTGAAAAATTATTCTACATTTAGGGCATTGCTTAATATTGTAAACTAAAGTTCTTAAAGAAATCAACTTCTAGAGATTCTATTTATCTAGAACCACATAATTCTTAATGTAGGTTTAAAAGTAAATCCTGCATATATGTTTAATCAGAATGTTTTTTTTTATGCAGAGCATAAACTGCCAAATTATATTACATATTAAAATTATACTAATTAGTGAATAGCCATGATAACAAAACTACTGTTTTGTTGTTGCTTAATGTAGACCAAATAATATGATCTTTAAACTGGCTACTTTCTTCTCTTAATACATGCAGCTCATTTCTGTGTAACTTTGAATTAATTCAAATATTTAATCTTGTTTTATTACCGGTGATTTTAAATTAGAGTTACAATCCTTACGCTGGTTCTTTCCTTTTCTTCACCACTTCACATTTATGTAAACCACCCAGGGATTTAGAAACACCAATAAAACCTTGTGATGTTATTGTGGATAACACAATAATGCTTTAATCTTTAAACTTGTTGTTTTCTTCAAAGCATCATATCCTTCTTGTGATATCATATACATTGGTATATTATCTTTTAAAGATATCATTTCCATACCACATCCTGTTTTTATTATTTCTTTCTTTTTTAAATATCAAGCTTTGGGCCCTCATGTATTTCCCCTCATTTGAGTGGTAGGAGGGTTAGGAAGTCTTATCTTCCATGAGAAGGAAATAGATAGGGACAAAAGTGCATTCTGCAGTATGGAGGAGAGCTATCGCTTCAGTTAAATCTAGAGTTGCGTAGTGATCAAGTTTTGTAGTAGGTGATAGGTCCATCTAGGAGTACAAATTGGAGTCGTTCCAGGGTGTAGATATCAGGGTTCAGTTGCCATATTACAGTGTCAAGCTTCATTCTCACAAAACACTGTAAACCACCTCACAAGTACTGCGATGAGATCAAACTTCATGTTTTGGTACCTTGTATAACAAAGAGAAGCAAGGCGAGAAAGTGGAGGTTAGAAGGAAGAGTATCTTTCGGAAGTGAGTTTAGTCCTGAAAAGGACTGTAACCCAGAAAGTTTGGGCAGGATGAGAGGTTTGAGTAGAGGAGTAGAGGGTTTGAAGACGGACAGTCAACCTGTCCGAAACGTCGAGTCTACTCTCCTGCTCCTGCTCTGCAATTCTACTCGCCTACTCAACTCTCCAACTCAATCCAGTCCTCTACTCAAACCTCTCATCCTGCCCAAACTTTCTGGGTTACAGTCCTTTTCAGGACTAAACTCACTTCCGAAAGATACTCTTCCTTCTAACCTCCACTTTCTCGCCTTTCATCTCACCTCTATTCTCTATCTACTTTCCTCAGTCCCTCGAGGACTTTACACATGGTGTACCGTAAACCTCTTCCGTGATTATTCATACCACCATGCAAACCTTCAAACATCATCCAAAGAGAAGCAAGTATATTAAGGGGCCATTTTTAATGCAGCTATGTTTTTATCAACCCCATTTCTTATTCATTGTTACGTAAAATAGTTATATTTTGCTGTGATTGTTCTTTTGTTGTTGAGGTGCTTACAACGTTGTGTGTGAACAAGGCTTGAGGAGTGGAGTCATTCGATGTTTGTAATGTGAACGGACCTCCTACTGATATCCATTCCAGGACATAGGAACTAGATTAAGGCTTGCATTGCTGGTCCAAGCTTGCATGTAAGCTAGCTGCCAGGTTAGGGTGGGATCTTAAAAGCTCCACATGCACGTGCTTTCCTCGGCCACCCGTCCGTCTTGTCTGTCTGTCTGTCAAACTGTTCTGGTAATCTCCAAGAGATTTTAGTGGGTGGGGAGACTTTACGTGATCTGATCTACTTTGGGGAAGAAAATCAAGAAGAATTGAGCTGATTGCCTGGAATGGTTTTGTTGAGGATTTTCAAGCTTTGGTGCAAGACTGATTTCAAGAAGCGTTAACGAAGGCAGCTGTTTCTGTAGTCTCTGAGCACGGGTGATAAGATTGTTGCTGTGTCTTCAAAAGACTGTAAGTACTTGTATTAAAGTGGGAGTTGCCCTTTTTACTATCTACATGTATCTAGCTAGAGTAAAACTTTTAGAAGTTACTGCAGAGGTGTGCTGCTTCAAATAGCTTAGCTAAATTGCTACAAACTTTTAGAAAGGTTGGTTACCTTTTTTCTCTGGGAATAATTTATGTCTTGTTAGCAGAGCCTGACTAATGTTTGAGGTTTTGCACTGATCACAGGTTGCAGAGAGTGTCTGGAAGCAATTAGTCTGATTGTTCATCAACACCACGTGAGAGAGAGATCAAAGTCAAACTCATTACAAAAGAAAATCACCAACCAGTACACATCAAGGCTGAAGACTGACTTTGGAAGTTCATGTTTTTTTTTTTAAAGGTACTTTAATAATGAATCACATGCTGTATTGGTCTCTTATAGGTTTCTATTTGTTTTGAAATGATGCCTCGATTGGATAAGTCAGCTTTAGGAATTTTGTTTAATGTGGATGTAACAGCCTTGTAGCCGTGGTCATTGTACTTAACTGACTACTTCCTCTAATTGTAGTTTGACCGCCTTCTAGTTACTTTGGACAGCGGTCAGCAGAATGAAGTTGTGCTCCAGTTGTATAGTTGCTGTCATATTGGAAGTTTTATAGAGTGCAGTCGAGTGTTGTTTTCAGACGATCGCACATCCTCATGAAGACATTGTTCTTTTGGAGACATTGAGGACAGTATCCTCTTGAGTCAATTGTCTCTTAGAAGAAGTTGGGATTACCTTGAGTGTCCTGTTGATGTGGTGATTGTTCATTACCAGAGCATGAAGCAGTGCATATATTCCATTGTCACTTTATAAGTTTGGATACTTTGAAAGTCGCAGGAAAGCGTCAACTAGTCAGTTCTAAAGCAAGAAATAGTGCAAGAGGTTTATGTGTATGATACTATGACCACGTACGTTTGAGGACGTTTCCTTGATAAAACAAAAGTGGTCTAATTTGATGATTGAATAGACAACACTGAAACTCGATTCTATTCGAAGTTCATGGTTTATAGCAAGGATCTTGGCTTTATCCGAGAGTATCGCAGCCTTCTATTTGGGCGAATCCTGCCGTCGAACACAAGGGCATCGAACTGGGTTGTGAAATTAGTGTTATATCAACAGGCCTTCTGTTTTGACTTCGTCTGTGATCGGAGCACTTGCGTCGATTCAGCTATTCTGGGAGAGAAAGGAGTGACACGATTATTTAACTTGATTATTAACCTGGATTATTCACGATGTACGAGATCAATGCAAATAGGTAAGGAAGAAACCCTCATGTCATCAACCATTTTGTTCTTTCATGATTAAGCAGATTACACACACAGGAGTAATTTGAAGACAGGTCATTAAGTTTCTCATCCTTTTCTTTCACCATGCATCAACTTTTTGAGACAGACTTTGAATCCTAAATCTGTAGAGAGTTTTAAGGCGTGTACATGTAATGTTGATAGCAGGGTGGAGGACTACATGTAGCTCTGTTGCATTATTGAGATTGTACACTAACTGACCTCAAGTGCATAATCCATCGACTTTCGAAGATTACTTGTAATTCGGTCACACAAAGCTTCAAGGTTTCTTTCTCATAGCTTGTTCATGTGACAGAGGAAACGAACATCATTGTTTTATTGTGCTGGTCTGAGGTTGTATACTCTACTGTTAGAACTTGGATTTATATTTTGAAATTGTACAGATATTACATTGATGTCATGTTTTCTTTGTGGTGAGTAGTCTTGAATATGGTGTGTTGTGGACTTGACGTACAGCAAAAGTCACCGCTTTGTCTATACTCTATAGGCTGTCTCTTGAATCTGCTATTAGAAGGGTAATGCCACAGTTCGGTGTAAAAAAAAAAAAGTTTAACATTACAAGTGCTGTATTGATTTTTTGTTTTGTTAATAAATATTGTTATATTCTGTTTATTAGTTAAGACTAAAACAATTGTGTCTGAATTGTTGATGTTTGATGTTTCATTCGAGTGGTGTGCTGAGAAAACAGGTTTATGCTTGTAGACAGTTAATCAGTAGATGTTCAACTTGAAGTGTTATCTGCAGAACTTGGTTAATGTAGAGGATTAATCCCTTACAAAGGCCATTGGTGTTGCTGCTTGCTTTTGAACCCTGGACCTTCCCACTTTAAAGACCACAAGACCATTGTTCCACTACTGAGCCATCATGCCTTCCATCAAGCGGAATATTTTTCATAGGATGTGAGGATGTTATGAAGGAAGCAAGTTGGGAAAGAGAAAGTGGTTTTTTAAACCATCGGATACCAGGCCACTGAGGTACTGTTTATAACAGGATGAAGGAATCAATATATCATTTGATGAGAGCCAGATGGACTGAGGTGGTATAATAATGATAAAAATAATCAGGATTTATATAGCGCTTAGTACAGAATACCGTCTCTAAGTGCTTTACAGATATTATTACCCCGGTCATCGGATCCATTTACACACAATGTGCACCATCTCCACTCCCTGGGGAGTATTCCTACCATGAGGGCATAGGCAATTACTATCACAAATGCTTTCGTCATCCTCGCAAATCCCCATTTCTCTCTTGGGTATTGAGTGGCAAATGTAGATTAATGAAATGCCATGTCAGGGGTCGAACCCACGACCTTTGAATTTAAAGTCAAGTGCTTACACCACTCGACTACGACACTTCTGTATATTTTTAATACAGAGATAACGTCCTTCTGCTTCTCAGTGGTTGTGTGGTATAACTGTTGTCATCTAGTCAGCCATGAATAACATTCATGTGAGGACGGAACCTGCTACATCCGAAACCACAGCACAGCCGCTTGCGTTACATGTTCTGCAAGATGTTGACTCACGCTGCTCAGTTTACCCCAAGACGTGATGGCGTCACGCTGCAGATATATCTTGAGTTGATGTTGCTCTTGAGTTAATGACTGAATGGTGTTATATTTGGACTGCACTTGACTGGAAGGGTAGTGGTTATTAAGTGGTGCTTTTCTTAGATTTGTCACACCTGTCTGTCTGTCTCACCTGTCTTTCGTGTCTCTGGATTGTCTGACTTGGACTTCAATAGTGTATATGTTTTTTTGTTTTACTACGTTTTGAAGCAGAACCTGAACCATCTTTGAAGACTTAAACTGTACATGTATGTAAGATGGTGGAGTACTTGAAATAATATAATTTCTCTCCTATGTTTGATTCATTGTGATGCAATGTACAAGGTCACATCAAGTAACTATTTAGTATTCACAGGGCTCAACATTTGCATCTGCCACAGGTGGTGGAGGCTAATTTTATTCATTTATTTACTTTAGTTTTGCCCTTATAAATGTATTTCTCATAAAAGATTTTCTTTAATGAGTTTCCCGCATACTTAGAATTCCAAAAAAATGATTGTCTTTTGTATCGTATTCATTTGGCGCAATTATAAATATGTAACTCATTTAAATGCAGCTTTCTGTTGAAATATATTTGAAATTATGCTTCTTTTTGTATTTTGTTTTTTTCAGCGACGACACTGGTGTGTGGAAGGGCATAAACCCAATGGGAAAGATTGGTTACTTCCAGCGTGTGGATACGGTTGCCCTCGGCAACAGTCAGATGGGAAAATTGAAGAGGTGGAGAAGCGGGAGGTCATCCAAAACAGAAAACAGAAGAAGGTAAACAAATCTTCTACAAATTCTATTGAAATGATATCCTTTCTATTTTCAGGGAGCTGATTATGTAAAGAGTAAATAGTTTTCATTCCTACTTGCCCTCTTTATATTGTGAATTATTGCATGTAAGGTACTGATTGGTATTGTGTGTGTTTAATTGTGAAAAAATAAATGAAATACAATATTGGCTTGATATGACTGCACAGTTTATATGGGTGTTTCTGAGAAACTTGTGGCATGATCTTTCAATCTATTTGGAGTTTTGGGTTATGACATTCTAGACACATTACATTTGTTTTAAATTCTGTTGAGTTATTTGATATCATAATATAATGAACTTAATTCATTCAGTATTATTACATGTCATTCATATTTACTTCAGAGACATAATTACATGTATATGTTATGGGTCATTCAGTATACTCCAGCTTAGCTTGTATACAAGTTTATTTTGCTGTTTTATCATAATGATTCATACCATATCTCAAGTTTCATTTTATGATTTTGATTTATACTCTCATTTTATTTAATCGTTTAAAGATCAAAAGACGAAGACAAATTATTTAGAGCCCAAAATGTTCACTAGAAATTAACTTGTTCAATTAATAAAGGAAATAGACTTTTCAATGCTAACTAATAGTAGCTTTTAATTAAGCATTCTAAAATAATGAACCTAATACAAACAAAAACATGAAGTGCATAGAAGAAGAAAAAATTAAAATATTTGATGTTTGGCTGTATAAAGCTACATGTAACAGCTGAGTTTTAGTCATAATTAACAGCCTTGGTGCTTATATAGGCATTTGCAGTATTTTCTTAATTTTGTTACAAAATATGACGCAGATTAGTCATCTGTTTTCAAGCCATTATCCTAATGACCTCATCAGAATCACTCAGGCCAAAACAAAACAAAATCAAATATGAAATCATATTTTGTGATTGATATTGATTTAGTTGTGGATTAACAAATAAAGCAATTACGTTATGATTTAGGATGTGGTTTTTCAGGGATCTGGGATTGTTTTCCTTGTTTTGAATTGATATTCAAGGCACACCAGAGTTCATGCATGGGCAATGTGTATATCAGTGTGGGATGTCGTTGCACTGTACGTGTTCACGCATGGTTACTCAAACTTGTGTGTCAATGCCCCCACATGAGAGTGACACAAAGTAGTTATTTCAATTTTTATCGGAAGTTGAGGAAATTCACATATTTCTTGCATAAGTGCCAACATATTTCCCCTCTGATAAAATGTCAGATAAAATTAATAAGGGAAAATGAATATGATGTTACTGTTCTTCACTTTGTGCGGAATATGCACAGTAGACGCTTCACTTAAATTATTTTGGGATTTCTTTGGTATTTGATTATTGAATTGCTCAATTTTAAAAATATTTTTTTCTGGGGAATAAAAGGGGCCTTTATGATTTTGAAAGCATGTTTTGATTTGCCATGGTATATAATTTATTCATAAACCATTTTGCAGCATATTGTATGCATCACAACGACCAAAACGACAGAGGTAAGACATCAGATAAAATGCATAATTCAGCACTTTTAATGTCATGCTTAACTTCCATTTATTCAATTCCTTTCAAAATCATTAAAACAAAAATTCTATTTTATTAATAATATTTCAGAGTGGGATCATTTTTATTACTAGTTGCATGGGGCTAAGTTCTTCTCTCCTTTCTCTTCAAAAGCACATCACTTTCACAAAAGGATTTCACATGAATTCATGCAAAATCACTACATTTCACTTTGATGCCATCACTTTGGGGGCTTCTTTTAAAAATGTAGCACTCTCAATATTTGACCTTGCATACCAGTACATATATACAGTATTTTCTAAGAGTTTTACTGTTTCTTTGCATGGTTAATTATTTGTTTGTCTTCAGCATCTTGTGCATCTCTTTTCAGCACAGTCTTGCACGCTCTTATTTTTGCATTTTGCACTCTATTTTGGCAAAGGCAAAGTAAAGCTTTCTCAAATGTCAGGAAATTAACAAAATGTGATGATGATATATGGTCACATACAATCTTTAAAAATGGACTTGTGATACATGTAAACACAGCATGTTTCGAGCTAGAAGGGCATTAACACATACGGTACCTCAAACAGACTTGATGCCCTTGTGGCTCCACACAGACGGAAAACTAGATTCTTGAAAGACAAAATTGACATGACCGAAACTATACTTTGCCTTTCATATTTATTGCATTATTTGAAGGGATTCTAATCTTGTTACATGAAGTCACTGCAGCTGATTCAGTTATCCAAAGCGAGTGAAGTGTTTGTGCGTTAGTTGCTGTGATGGTTTTGCTATTGAAGTGGGTTTAGCAAGCTTCACGAGATGGGCCTAATACGAGAATCGCTTCTTCTTTCCTCACCGTACCCCTTCCATAGAGACTGAGAGTGTTGCTAATTGTGCATTCATGCTTTTTCTGGTCACAAATTTCTTTCTTTTCTTCAATGTGTGAACACGATTGTGCAAATCTTTTCATAATTCATGCACTTGTGCAAATTGCATATTTTGATTTTTATTACAATTACAGCTCAATCAATATTTATTCATTTATTTTTAGTTAATTCTGTCTCTCTTTTATTAAAAATGTAACCATTTGCACTTTTACTAGGTTTCTTAACATTAATTTTCCTTTATTTTCCTGATTTGTTTAATGAAACAATATGTAAATTAACTGGTCGTATTAACTATGAAAAAGAAAACCCCTTCATCTCTGCACTGCAACACAATTTTACCAGAGCACCTGTGATTCGATTATATAATTATTCTTTGTCTTTTACCTTGTGTGAAATCATGTTCTTTTGAACTATTCTGTTATTTTAATCACTACAAAACATTTTTTGTTTAATTATTTGTTTGTTATAATAAAGAACACAATTGTCCTCTAGACATTTTTCTGATCTGAATACTTAATGTCATATTTTGGTAAGCTTTGAGAAGCTACCTGGAGGGAATATGTAAAACTTATTAGGTATAAATCTTGAAGGTTTTGCATATTAAAGCAATAGAAGATAAATTCCATGTCATGATTTAATCTAAAAATCATTAGGATTCTCATTCAATGAATAGGTCTTTTTTCACTTTTGACTTGAGCTGATAAGCTACACTTCTTGGCATAAATCTTGCCTTGGATATTTTAAAGCATGTAAAAGCTAATGTATGAATTTAACATCCCTGGTGAATGCACCCCTGATGGGGTGCAGGATGTACCCGTCTGATACCCCCATGTCGGGTATAGACTGGTAGAGAGGGGTGTGAAGTTGTGTGTGGAGGGGGGACACTGTTCATATCATATATTGTCTGCTGGAGGGATGGTAAGAAGGTGTAGGGGATTTAGTGTAATATAGGGTTAAGGTCAGAGAAAAAAAAAGGAATTGCGGGGTAGGGGCAAATCTTTAGAGAAAAACATATTTTTGAATAACATAATTACATGAACTAGGGGGAATGAGATCTATGCTAAGAACAGGTCACTTGGTTAAGTCACTTGCCTTTCTATAAGATACTTTTCTGGCCACCCTTCTAACCCTTTTCAGGGTAGGAAGAAGTACTGGATTACTTTCTTCAGACATCAGTAGGAAGCACGTACCTTCTTTGCTACTTTTTTATGAGAGAATGTCCTCAATTTCACCCTTTATGGGGCCTTTCAATAGAACATCGCGAACTTGACAGTGAAACAAATACATGGGGGCTTGGGGCGAATTAGCCCCCGAAATGCTAAAAAGAGCCCCCGAAAGTCATAAAAGAGCCCCCCCCCCCCCCCCAAATTGCATAGAGTTCAATGCAAAACAAATTAAAGCCCCCAAAATTGTTAAAGTATTTTTTTCCCTGGAACTTGAGCTTTTGAATTCCTACAGTTTTTCGTGAAACGCTGCCCGAACACTTGTATGACCATACTCATGCATGTACATCATATGGATAGGGCATGATTCTCTGTGTTCCATGTTTTCAACGTATCACCTGTTAATTAGAACCAGTAGCTGAGGACTGTTGATGAGATAGATGATGATCATACCATCTGCTAGTGTTTTTCCTCAGTGTATCCTCTTCATGAATCACACAAAGACTTTAATTGAGACAAACACAAGTCTCCTTTCTTATACTAGCATTGCCATGCTTGCTGATGTGCATTGCCTTGGTGTATTTTATTTATTACATTTTTCATTTTTATTTGAACAGGGTAGCTCTCTCAGTATTAAAAATGTTTTCTGATGAAAGGCCCTGTACAAATTAAAGATTGCGAATACAAAAGGAATTGAAAAAAAGTTTGAATATGAGAACAAATCATTGCAAAGATTTCTTTTAAAGCCCCTCTGCTCTAGTAGGCCAGGAGGGACTAGACCTCACTGCATGGTTATCTCATCAAATCAGCACTCAATTAAACATAAGAAAGAGGGGATCATGGCGAACCAATGGTCACTGATTAGGCATTGACTGCTATATAGAGGGCGCAATTAGCTATAAGTAGTGCAGTGGGGCTTTAACAACATGATGTGAATATGAAAAGAGATATTTGTGCAGCTTATACATTGTCATACCTTTTAAAGTTGATTAGCAAAGAAAGCAAATTAAATATGGCAATAAATTAGAATATGTGTTCTAGATTTTAGCGGCATTTGGGGTTATAATTTTGCAAGATTATAATACGGACAATAAATAGACCTGCAAGTCATATCCTTTCTTATAGATTTCTGTAATAAACAAGACAAGTGAATAATGTTGATTGCGGAAGTACAGTCTGACAAAAGGAATGAATGGAAATGATTCATTAGAGGTTTTCCTTTCCTATCAGTCAGTATTAAAGGTAAAACACTGTTTGAAATGAATACATGGAGTTCATTTTGTGGGATATAGTACAATAAAAACTTGTCTTGATACAAACATTTTGCCACCCTTGATTTAAAATATTTGAATGTTGTATTGTCTGCTTGTTTGTTTTGGGTTTTTTTATTTTTTAAATAAATTTCTTCAACTCTTTCTCAGCATGTTCCACCCATTTTAAGCCTTGTCAAAGAAAATGTGCATGGATGCATTTGCATGGGCATGCTTCAGACTGGAATCAAAGATTTGTGCATTAGCTTTTTCTGAGAGAGATGAGGGGTCAGCTTGATTAAGAAAGGGGTTACAACTCCTGTAGTTGTAAAATTCAAAAAGTTTAAAACTTTTTTCACAAACCAGTATAGCAAAATATCTTAGTAAAGCATGTTTGAACATGCATATGCACATTGTACACAACCATGTGGCCTACAGATAGTCAGGATTTGACTGGGCTCTTTAATAAAATGAGATAGCGTTTGAGTCTTTGAGAGATGCGTTCTCCATCTCAATTTTTTCTTACAGACTGTACAAATTGTCTGTTCGGAGCCAGAGGGGCATTAACCCTGTATGAATTATCTGAGTGAATACCAGTATGGCTCTCAGAGTCTCAGTAGATGATATACATGTCAATTGTACGTGACACTGTACATGTATCTTTCTAGGGCAATTTTGATAGGATTAATTTGGTTCTGCATGAGTGCATGCTCGTAAAGTAGGGATTCTGCATGTCAAAATGAAATTTAAGATTTTATTCCGATGTTCAAGCTTGCCCCTTCCTTAATCAGCTGATCTTTTTATCTTCAGTACTTCATTGCTTATAAGATTCACTCATTGGTGTTTTTTCCATCTTCCCTTTCTTAATCCATATCTCCTATATTTCTTCTGTCTATTCTTAAAACTCAACTTTTCTCTGTTCATTCTCAAATTCCATCATATTTTCATGGATTTATTTTCATCTTTGGTTTCTGTCTCTTTCTTCAATATCTTTCTTCTTTGGGTTATATTTTTATCCTCCTTTTTTAATCTTTTCCTTTCATATATCACTTTGATCTGAATCCATTCTCTTCTGTCTCGATCTCTCCTCTCTCAATCTCTGTCTTCCTATCTTCTCCCTCCGTCTCCCAATTATCTTCCGTCATGTTTTCTGACGGGGGATGTTTATATATCTCACGCTTGGCCACCCCGGTGTTGCGATCCGCACTCTCCCATTATTGCTTGGTGGCGTCTGTGTGGGGGCCTTGGTAATACGTTCGTTCGTTCGTTCGTTTATCTCGTGTTTCTCTGGCCGGGACACACACTCATCCACTACCACCACCACCACCATCATCCATACCTCAACTGCTTCTCATTATATTGGTATCTGTTCGTGTGTGACGCTTGCCACTGACTATATCTTGCTACCCATCTTACCTGCGTACGTAGCTGGCATGGCCCTGGGTATGTATTAGATTGGTGTATATACATGTAGTCCCATTGGCTTTTTCCATCCATGTTCACTTTGGTTTGCGTTTTATTTTCTGGTTTCCCTATCTTGATCATCTCTTACTCCTTCTGTTATTTGAGTTATCTGTCCCCTTTTCAGTTTTGTTGTTTTGTTTTGGTTTTATTCCTGCTTGCTTTGTACTTTTACTTTTACTTTTGGTTTTGACAGTTTTAAACAAGATTTTGGAGCCCTTTGTGTGCTTTGTTTTAAGTTCTTTGACTTCTTTTTATTTTAGTTTTCTTTCCTTTTGTTGAATTGCTTCATCATATGATGTGTACTATACTTCATTCCTAATGTCTGTTTTGGTGTTGAATAATTGTGTTTCTTGTGTTTGTAAGTTTATAACCTGTCTTATTACATATTTTTTTTCCCTCTTTCATACAATGTTTGTTTTTTATTAGTTTTCTTCAACTCTTTTTGTACAGTTTATTAAATTCTTATTGCTATAAATTCATTGTGCAGTACATAAAATTATTGCAAGCTATTCTATAATCATGATTTTATTCATAATCATTGAAATATCAGTGGTATTTATTACCACGATTACTATGATTGTATATTATGTATGATGTATTTAAATTGTTTTGTATTAATTTAGCTATGTGTTTATCTTGTAACCAGAGTGTACGTACATGTATGTTCACCTAATATTATACACCAGTGCAGAAATGTATTTTCTATGAATAATATCACTTGAAGTTCCTTTTCAATAAATGGTGATTATATGGGAGCACTAACAAAGTTGCAAACATTATCAATTGCTTTATAACTGTAACAAATCTTATTTTATACTCATATTTGAGGGAATGTCTCAATGATATGCAGAGTGATATGATTTCCATAGACCATTGACCTTCATATATTTTTCCAGATGTTCCATCTTTCCTTTCTTCCTGGCACTTGTGCTTTAATATCTCATTTGGTTTCATTGTACCGGTATGTGTTTCTCTGACTTCCTATCTCTCTCTCTCTCTCCTTCTCCTTTGTGTATTTCTGTCACCCTCTTCTCTCTCTCTCTCTCTCTTTGTGTTCTTCCTGTTATAAGGAGGATAGTTTGAGAATAATTGCAGAAATGGTGTTGATAGGAGCTGTTTATATTTAGAATGTGATCCAGTATCGTACGTCAATGCCATGTTTCTAGAAGATGAGTAAGACTTGTTAAAGACGTTTTCAGCAAAAGTCAAAGCTGTTATATCTTGAACAGTTGAACTTAGTATTAGCGCCCCCCCCCCCTCCCTCCCCAGAAAGAAAAAAATACTGGGGAGGGAAAAATGTTCGGATTGTTGTAGGTCTCGCCCAAAGTAGACCATTTTGTCAATTTAGTTGAGTTGACATGCAGAGAGAGATAGTGGATTTATTTACACTTTCAATAAGAATAGAAATGTCCTTATGAAAACATAAACATTTATTTCTGGAAACGAGAGAATATTTTTTTAATTATTTATTTATATTATTTTTACCCCTAAAAGGTTTCCAAGTACATTGTATTTGAAATAAATTTGATTTTCCATTTAAAGGGTATAACCTGCTTTTGAACTTACCAAACGGTTCAGGATTTAGTAGAAAAAAACAAAGTGGAGGGGAGTGGGAGGGGGAGGCTTGTGGGGATAGCAAGTGTGAATGTTCTGTATGTATTTCAGCTGAAGTAGGGTTATGTTGCATAACATTCACCAAAGTCATAGTGATAGCCAAGGTTACAAGCAGCCAGCCAGCTGTTATCACCACACATCTAACGAGTTAATGACCGAGATCGCTATCATTCCATTATCAAGAGCCAATTTTTAATCTAGCCATGTTCACATGGGACTGTGGTAGTTTTAAAAACTTTAAGTTTGCAAAACATCAAAGTTTTAAACAGCGATTTAAAGATAAAGATCAGTTCTGGTCATGCGATTGCATTGTGAAAGAAACGTTGTGGAATCGATCAAAAAAGGTTGATCATCTAGCATATAAGTATTGGTGTGTACTGCAAAGTTCTGGAATCATCAAAATGATAAGAAATTTGGCCCAGTCTTGGTAAAGTTACAGGACCGTACACAGAAAGATGTATATGGGACTACGCACATGTGCGCAACACGTGCGTTTTATCTATCACATAACAATAGATAAACTAATTTACCAAATATATCAATTAGTAGGCGGTTTCCCGGCAAAATTGTTATCATCATGTATTAGTCAAAACATATTCTTTCACATGATTGGTAATAAGAGCTTCCATTTCATTTTTTTGAAATTGGGGCATTTTCAATACTATCTTTGCCTTTAACTATTAAATCGATGAGGGTCCGCATAGGTCTGAAAAAACAAGTATATAGACATATTCAAAGTTTTAATCGACAAGTAGGGCAAGTAGTTATCGTAATTACAAGCTGGTAAAAGCTCAAAGTTGATTGCGTCCACGCGGCATATATAACTTCAGGTGAAGACTCCAGCTTCCTTAGTTATTGCCTTAAATGATAAGGTTGCTCATGGATTTTGTTGGGGTATATAACGGAGTAAACTTAAAGTTACGCGACCATTGATGCATCCGCACAGTCCCTAACTGCGAGATTAACTGATGTTAAAAACCACCACCTTAAGTTAGAGTTTATGGACTCTCGTGTAAACCAGACTGTTGTTACGGAGAAAGGATCATTTATGAAAACAAAAACAATACAAGGACTATTAAACTCCACTATTGCCTGTGACCTCATTCTCAAATTTCATTTTTTGCCACAACTGGGCCTTTCTTTTCATTTATTATAAGTATTTGTTTCCTTCATGTGCATTGTTCACTGACCAAAATTAGATTCCTGTATGTGATTCAATAAATAAAGATACATACCCGGTATATACTGCTGACTTTTGCCAACTTTTTCGATTTAAAATGGATTACCTTATTGTTATATTCTAATTCCTCAATTAGCAGAACTTGAAATTCAGTGTTTCAATTATTTGAAATGGAAGGAGAGAAAAAAAGGTAGAAAGCATTAATGAAAACAATGCCATTGTAATAGGTGTGTATTCAACAGTATGAAATCCCTTTATCTATTCCAATTTCCTATTTAATTCCTGCATTGTTGGCTGCACAATGCCATTGTTTATTGTTGTAGTATTCCGGAAATCATGACTTTTGAAAGAGATATAGGTGAGGGCTAAATGGGTTGGAATGTCCTTCCCTTATTTTTCTAGATCATATTGTATTTTTTTACCTCCCCCCCCCCCCCCCCTATTTGCTTCACCCAATGACGTTGTTGAAGTATTATCAGAAATATTGAATGAACAGAGAGAATCCAATGGTGAATAGGATTGAGGAAAGAAAACAATAGAAATGGAAGCAAAAGTTAGAACTATTCTTTGAGTTCTGGACAGAGATGGAATTGCATTTTAAGGGGGGTGGCGTGAAGACAATTCTGAATTGGTTTTGATGCAGCAGATTGGTGTTTTGGATCACCAATATTTAAACAAACTTTAAATGAAAAGTTGCTGTGAACCATATTCACTGGAACCAGGTTTGTGTCTATAAATGTACAATCCTAGGCTTGTGCTGGTTGAATTGACACCAGAACTACTCTTTTTACCTCAATGTCTTACCATTCTATAAAGAATATTCTAATAATTGGAAAGTGATACTAAAAATTTCATTTTCTAAAGCTTTTTCAAATTTTAAGAGCATATTAAGTTGTAAATAATTACTGACATGTTTTGATCAAGTGTTTACACTCATAGTTAGTTACCTAACCTACATATGTAAGGATTATCCTGTCCGTCTTAACAGATTTATCTTTCCTCTTGTAATTTAATCCAATCCCCTTCCTCTTCCTCGGGTCAAATGACGATCGTTGCCAAAAGCAGGAGTTCTGCAAATCCATTCCTTTCCCCCTCCCAAGTTCATATCTTCCCCTCACATTTGAAGGAGCTAGGCCAAGTTTGGGAAAGAATATAGTCTGCTGTTTCAGGCATTGTTTGGTTTCTATTGCAGACGTTAATTCTGAGTAGAATAGAAGGTGTCTTATTATTTACTTAAATATTACAAAATAGTTGTGTGTTTAGAGCCAGAAGGGCATTAACTCGCATACTTTAACAAAGAGTTAACGCCCTTCTAGCATCCAACAGGCAATATAATTATTATATCTCACCCGCATAGTGAGAGTGAGAAATGGGTGCCACTTTTTTGAGAGTGGTGAGGACATCAACATTTCTTGATAAGTTTTTAGGTTCAAACGTCACAAGACTAGATCGGTACACCAATCAAAAGGAAGCTTGTGAATCCCTGTACAGTCGAGGAAGGGGATGGGGAGGGGGGATAGGATATCATTCTGAACAGGATGGAGGTGGGCCCCCGGTATAGACCCCCTCAAATTAAATAGGGGCCTCCTTTCCATATCTACCCCTCTATTCCTCCAAATACATTTTTAACACTTTTTTTTAGAAGTTTGCTAAGTGAGACTAATTGACCCCCTCCCCTTCCCATCCCCCTCTTACTGTGACCGATACTATGCTATGAAGTAACCCCTTCCTATCCCCCTCTTACTGTGACCGATACTATGCTATAAAGTAACTTCTTCATGGAGGACGCTTCTTCTGATTTGCATCTGTTTTTAATCGTGATGAATCACAAGCCGCCAGGAACTCGGTGGCCCTGTTGCAGTCATTCCTTGGGGTTTAAAATTTGTTTCTCATTTTCAACCTCTACACCGAACCAAGCAACTCCAGGGCTGACGCAGACAGGCGGATCAGAAAAGGATCGGAAAGACAGCAGCCGGCAAGATTTCACGGTGACTTCTCTTTTCCGACTAGCTACCGGTACTCTCATCCGACCTCTCCTTGAGATTGATCTCAGAGATGGACTGTCGGTCTTGCGGACATTTATAGCTCTTCTCTTGGCATCTCTCTTAATTCAATACACGTCTTTTGAGCTTCAGCCACAAATTTTACTCTAGTTATTTTGCGTCGGACAATTTTCTTGGCAGCCTGTCCATGCACAGGGG
Source organism: Strongylocentrotus droebachiensis (assembly GCA_035222895.1). NCBI lineage: Eukaryota > Metazoa > Echinodermata > Echinoidea > Camarodonta > Strongylocentrotidae > Strongylocentrotus > Strongylocentrotus droebachiensis. The sequence goes on from JAVYIG010009035.1 coordinate 50,346, forward strand.
TTCATAGACTGAATTCTGCACTTTCTCTTTCCTTTCTCGACGACGATGACTTGTGCGGCTTGATAACCTGGTTGGATGTGTAATTCAATTGACTGCGAACAGTTTGAACTGAATTCCATTTTAAGAACGTATACAGATCAGAAAGCAGGTGTTTTGATCAGTGCTGGTGGCTCAGAATCTTTCTGTTTTCTTTTTCATCAACATCAACTTTTTCATCTATTCTTGCAATAAATAAAACTTTTTTCGCTGACAAATATTAAAGGTGGATTATTGGATTCTGTGCTCTTCTTGTGCCATCTTTAAAGAGTCCACAAAGATAGGATTTTTGTTTGGAATACTCATGATAGTTTAAAAGCAAATCGACTCATGCGTGGAAGTATCCTCAACTTAACTGTGAAAGTCATCAACCTGGTTGCCATTTCACTTCTTGTGAAGTCAAACTTGGATTGCAGTCGTCCTGAGCTTTTCAGATATGTCTAAAATTGACACAGACTTTAATTGGTGGGTCGTTAGGACCTTGCGCAAAGGAAACCATATCAAGTTCATGCCTGTTGTGTCCAAGTTTGCGAGGTAGGTGTCCTGAAAATTCTACAAACTTTTTGGAAAGTTTGATAAAAGGCCCTAATACTGTTAGTTTTTGGTTAAAGTTACAAGTTTTCTTATATCAAAACATATCTTATAAAAGTAAGACTATCACTAGGCCCTATATCTTTGTCAATTCATCTGTAAGTTTGTGTTCAGTCATATGAGGAAAAATTATCATCTGGTTTATTTATATGTATATATAATCATTTCTGCATATAGACATTTTAAATGGTTTCTGTCATTGGTGAATATGAGTATAATTCTGCTATATAATTCAAAGGCTTTTTTTCAGGCAAAACAATGTTAATATTGTTTTCAGTGATTAAAAAAAAGGGATTTAGTGATTTATCTCAATTTTGTAATTATATAAGAATTAAAGTTTGAAATATCTTCAAGAGAATTTGAAGAAATTTGCTATTTCATGCAGTCTCAAAAGGATCTTAATACATGTATTCATCTGTTTGGTGTTGATAGTATATATACATGTATATATATATATTTTGTGTGTGCAACGGAAGGAAAATTGATATAATTGCTAACATCTAGAGTATGTAACGAATCATATGAACTATGTTTCTGTCAAATATTGAATACCTCATGATGATTAACATTTCCAATGCCACTCTAATGGGTATTAAGCAGTCAATTACTCATTACATATCACGGCAATCCAGATCCTGTGTTTAATTGGTCCGGCTCAGTGAGCTGTATCGTGCCGCCTGTCAATCAAATTAGTGCTCAGTCTACGTCAATGTGAAAGGTGGCAATGACTGGTAGTAATAATCATACACACCAGACTGGGTGTGTTCACATGAATAAAGTTTAAAATGAATTTAATCTAGTTCAAGATTAATGAGGTTAAATGGGAGGTATGATTTAGCTATTCAACTCAATTTTATTGCCATTTAACTGAATGACTAGACATTTCGTTCCTGTTTTCACGAAGTGACGGTAGTGAGGAAAATCCGCACGCAAATTGTATGCGATTTTCATTCACTACCGTCACTTCGTGAAAATAGGGACGATTTGTTGGGCCGCTCCCTTTAAAGGTACTTTGTCCCATTTGCAGGCCAAAAAAATGAAAAAGTTAAATTCCAACTGCATTTGAAAGATAATACTAATTTAGAACTTCCCTAAAAAAGGTGGGGCTTGAAAATGTCTTGAAGTGGGAAAATAACGACTATTAGTTGTCAAATCGACTTTAGGGCTATAGAGCCCAAAGGTAATAGTCTTGATTTTCAGACAATTGTACTGAATGGTCATACGTTTTATGCTGCGCAAAGATTCAATCAGTTTAATCTTGGCCATCACAAGAAGTGGGTTATTGATGTAGACAATGCTCATGTACCCTTTACAACTCTTTTCATGTATGTTATTACCAAAGAAGAAAAAAAAAGCCAGTCAGTCACTCAATAGTGTCTGACAGTGAAGTCTAGAAGGTAAACAGGTTTCCTTGTATAATTTGAATATGAGGACACTGCTAACGTTTAAATTTCACAGATAGGACATACATGACATATTCATAAGTTCTACGGCATTTGAGGTTGGCTGCAAAAGGGACATAGTACCTTTAAGTGTTCTGTTGTCACCTTAATACAAGTTTTAATAGCAAAGAAATTTAGTAGAGAGATTTAGATTTACATTCTATTAATATTTATGTTGAGTGCGATACACTATTTACATAAAGTGATGCAGTGCACAAGCTACAATTAGTTTAAAAAGTAAATTTATTATTCGCAAAGATTTTACATTGGTTAACAAAGTTGTGTGAACAGAATACTTTGGAACTTTGGTTACTTTGAAACCTGAAATGTGGAACAAATTTCATTTACACCCATAAATCTGTGATGCTCTGGTCATGCATTTTTTTGGTATTCTATGAAAAGGGAATCCATTTCGAAGGGCATATTAAACAAAAAGAATATGGCAGTGTATTCAATTCAAAATGAGGGATGGGTCATTACTGCATACGGTATACATTTGTACATGTATGATATCATTTAAGGATAATGTGAACCCAACAAGTCAGGGGTGCAGTGTAAGATAAGGTTAAATGTGAATACACCTCACACCAGGGCTCTCTTTATCAGGTGTCGCACACAAGCAGACCAACTCCCTGGGAGCTCAGCGGGCTCACCAATCTTACCCCTCCTAGGAAGGACATCGCTCCATCACGGCTCTCCGCATAATAAAAAAAAAAATCACGATTTCCTTCCCTTATCAAGTTATCATGGCCATACCCAGTGGAAGGTCAAATTTGTCGCTGATAATGTCGCTGTAAATTCGCCATGTCCTGATCGCAAGGACAGATTGAGCCAAATGTTATTTGCCCGGGATTGCCTGGTATTATTTACTTGATGCTTGCCAGCCTGATTGCATGGTGTTGAAAAGCCTTCCATAGGGGGTTATGGGGAAGCTTGGAAATTGCTAGGAATTAGCACCTGTGGATATTACCAGAAACCCTATTTTTTTAACTCATACTGAAGTAGAATAGACCCTTCTACGTCATAAGGAGTGTTAGCTGATTCTTTTTGATATGCACCCAATTTCATACATCAATCTCACATCTCTCAAATGTCCCTCTTGTTCAGTATCAAAGAAGAGATTTTTAAAGCAAACCTTGAACCCTAACCATTGTATGATATCCATGAAAGCTTTAATACTTACAATCAAATCTGTCTATTAAAGCCCCACTGCACTACTTATAGCTACTTGCGCCCTTGATACAGCCAACAATTCCTAAGCTGTACCCGTTGCTCCCCCATGAAGCCCTTTTTGTTGTGTCAATTGAGAGCTGATTTGATGAGATAACCACCTGCCAGTGACCTTGCAGGGAGGTCTAATCCCTCCATGCCAAGCTAGTACGGAGGGGGTTTAAGACCATTCAAGGAAAACAGAGAAAAGTGGCACTGTAGACGGGTGTCCTTTCTAGGCAGGTTTTACAACACATGTTTCTTCATAGAGGGAGACAATGTAGATGGCCGCTATAGAGAGGTAGCCTTCTTTGAGAGGTGGCTACTAGACAGGTTTGACTACCGGTATATAGATAGACCTACATGTATCTCATGACAGGTGAAATATGATTTGGAATGGGTTAAAAGCTATGCATACCTTCTATTTCAAATACTTGAATGACAAGTGTTTTTTGTTGTTAAAACCTCTCTTGCTTATCTCTTTCATTTTCCTGAATTTCTCTCAATTTTTTAAGAATCTATCTTCCTTCTTATTCTTTTTTCTTCATTCTGGACCTTCTACAAAAGAAACATGTACCCATAACTGGTGCATGAAATAACTGTTTATCTTCAGCCAGGGAGATAATTGCACTTCTTCAGACCAATTATCCCATTAGAGCTACTTTCTACCCTCAGGGAATTTTCATTTTAAAGATTTTGATAAATAAACAGATTCATAGGGACTTCATTGTTAGTAGGTGATTGTTAGTTGGTATCCCCCCCCCCCCCCTCATTGAAAACAAGCAATTTACCCTGGCCCTGCAAGGATCTTACCTGGTGGGACATTGCAGAGTCGAGTGAGAAAAAAAAATTCACCTATATTATGGTTTGGTGACCACTGTGTATTGAGTGATTGGGTGCTGTATGGATGAAAGAGAGGGAGAGAGAGAGAGAGAGAGGGAAAAGGATGTGTATGAACAAGAGAGAGAGGGAGGGAGAAAGAGGGAGATAGAGAGAGAGAGATAGAAAGAGGGGGGAGGGAGAGAGAGAGAAAAGAAATGAAGAAAGGGAGAAAAAGAAGAGAGAGAGAGGAAGGATTAAAGAGGGAGAGACAGATAAAGAAATGGAGGACACTTTGCCATGGTAGACAGGTTGCCGTCGGCAACTGGTGGTAAATTTGACCCATTCCAAGGTATTCCTAACAGGTCTTATTGAATGATCTCAGAGGGGAGCAATGCAGACATGCATTAGGGGGACTACCACAGAGTATATATGCTTGTATTATTGGTATGAGCGAGATTGTGGTTTTGTTGATCTTGTGTGTGGGTTGCGCTGCTGACATCTTGTCATTTGCCATTGTTGGATGCCCACAAACAGGAGTTGGTTTGGCATCTGTCTTTCTGTCATACAGTATTCATACAGGTAGGCCTAGTTGTGGCTCTGTAATTTGTTCTTGCCTCTGCCATATCAGTCTCGTCTTCATTTGCATTGGTAAGGGATATTTCATTCATTCACTGTTGTAGCTGTGGCTTGTGACCTGTGCAAATTTGAGGTTGTGTCATACAGTGGAGATTGGAGATCATCAAGGTTTGGTTTTTTTTTCATATCATGGAAGGTTGCATTAGATTTGGGAGATTTTGAAAAAAATGTGCAATTCTGCATCACAAGAAAATGTTAAAACTATTGTTATCCTGCTAAATAATAATTTTGTTAATACTTAGCAAAAACCTGAAGTGGTTTTATTAAGACTTTAATAGTATATTTCTATTTTTTGTGATCACAGGGCTGTAGAATATTTAGATGTACACTAGTAGCTGTGGTCTATACATCGATCTAATGATTATGATTATTAGTACTTTATTTGTGAAATGGACATGTGCTCTTTGCACGTATGTGGCTTACCGATTGAATAGATGTTTCAATCAAAGTTACTAACCAAGAAAGCGTTTCATGTATGTCTAAAGTCTGTGTCAAAGTGCGATCAGTATGTAATCATTACCATTCACTCTGCATCAGCATAACAAATAAGAACCTCAAATGATGTGATTATTATGATTTTTTGTATTAGTCCTTCATTTAAAAATGTCAGGTATGTAGGCCTACTTCAAGGTAACTTCTGATTTGCATACCTTCTCTTCCCTCTGGTAGCAGCGCTCCTGTGATCTTTCTCACACCAATTTAACCAATGTTATAATCCTGTTTATAATCCTGTTTATTTTATCTATACTTCTTCTTCTAAATATCATGTTTTCATTGTTTCTTTGTTAATTGATTACAGGCTTTCTTCAGTGTCCATTTTGTCCATGTCATTCATTTGTTATTTTCTCTTTCTTGCTACCCTACAGTAAGCTGTCGTTAGAAGACATCAGCAAGCCCAAAGACTACAAACACATCTTCCATGTAGGCGTCGACGGAAAGGTCGAAGGTGACCCAACGTTTGGGGGTGACTAGTAAGTATTCCTCATAATTAAAATTAACTAAATAAAAAGATAACTACTGTGCGTTTACATCATTAGGGTTGCCTTAATCCCAATTAGTCAATAGTTTTATTGCATTTCGGGGGTGAGGTGGGAGGGGGGGGGGGGGGTGATTGGTATGCTGGTAATCATCAGATGATCCAAAGATTAAGCCTTAATGATAATCTGAATACTGGCAGTAAAGTTATTTGGTTATCATCAATACTCATACAGATGTATGTTTCAGAGTGCCTAGTTAGTGTGCTAACTCTTATAGAGATAGACTGATCAAAATACTGCTGTGTAAGTAAGCTGGTGGTTTTGTTGTACTGTAATCTGTAGCATTGAGCAATGCATTAATCCTGATTAGCAAATAGAACTCCAAGTTACATTTGTGGGTCAGACTTCTGGCAGAAGATGAAGTGCTATTAATATGAAATTGACCTCAAGATTTGATAGTGCTTCCTGCAAGGTTATGAGCAAACATCCCTGATGAATTTTCTCACTTGAGAACCAGAAAGATGTTAGTGTGTAAGAAGCTTGTGTGGAATTAATTTCTGTCTGCTTCCTACCAATGTAGACTTACAATCATAAGAGAAAAGAAGCATATTTTAGTGCCAGGAAATGCCCTTTCTTCTTCCTATTTTTAATTTGTTAGTGCGAAATACATAACCACAATACAATTTTCAATCTTTGAATCACACTTCTATTTGATACACCCTACCTAACACCATCTCTGTGAGCATAGACTTGAAAGTGAGTGGCATTTTGGGTAGCTGTAGTGCAGCTGCAATTGGTTGCTGACTAGCTGAGCGCAATCCTATTCAGTTTGTACCTTGTCATGACACACATCATTTCCTATCTTCCTAATTATGTGCTCACCCGTCTAGAACATAATTATCCTTCACAAATCCCAACCATGCATCTAGAAATGCTAATAATAGATCAGAAATAGACAAGGAAAGCCGCCTGAAATTGCAACACGAGAGAAAAAAAATGATGCATGCATATTATCATTAGCAAACATTACATTAAAAAATAATGCATGATTCAGTATATGACCCAGCAATTTAAATTCCTCACATAATACAACTTTATTATACAGAGAGTAAATACATGTAAGTTTTATTGATATAAATTTTTCTTCGCTTGTTGTGTCTTTCGACTAGTACATGTAAGCTTTTTGGCTTTGGGAATGGTTCTTCATGTATTTCTGGTATATTATACATGTACAATTAATACAATATTGCTATAAAGTTTGACCTAAGAAGTATTGTAATATAGGGCGATTCATCTTACCTTGGTCAGTTCAAGTTGAACAGTCCTTGACCAAGAAGAGAAATCATACATTTTTTTCTTTTTCTTTTGTGTTTTACCCTCTATTATTGTTTTGGAGTCATTGATGCCAAACCAACTGGTTTTTGACGTATTCGGCTGCTAGTCTGTGATTTCAGGCTATGTGGGGTTACATGTATATTGAGTTCCTTAAACTGAATATGAAACAGACTAAAGAAGAAAGATAATTGAAATCAATATATGAATTCATATGTCAAGAATATATTCTTTGGACTTCAGCCTGTCTACTTTCAGTAATTCCTCTGCAAGCACAGATTTTATATTTGCAGTCTGAGAAAATATGATAATACACTAACAGACGGCAGGGACATATGGGAGCCAAAATCTAAATCAAGATCCCCCCCCCAAAAAAAAAAAAAACAAACAAAAAACATAGGGGTCATGTACTGTACATAGACTCTAAAATAAAGTGCAGTCAGGACCCCCTCCCGCAAAAGGCAGTATGGAGCCTTGTGATAATCTTAGCACCATGCAACTCAAGACTAAGTCTGGAGTCAGAGTTTGAAATTCAGACTACATGTGAAGATATGCATTTTCATTTCTGCTGTGATGACTCAGCATCAAGACCAATACATATGGCTGGCATACTCAAAATTATATTGGAATGGGAGGGATAACTGGTATCAAGGCCAGATGGACTCACCTAAACAGTCACGGTCCTGTACTTCTTAAGGGAATCTGAATTTTTCATTGCATAAATTGTTTTCAAGATAAGGCAGGAAACATGTACATGTAGGAATTAGGATTACTGCCTGGTAGTCTTAGGGTGCGTTCAATCGAATTTTCGAAGCTAGAATCACAAACATGAATCACAATTCAAAACGCCGTTACAAAAAGCAAGGTCACTGCGGTTTGCGTTCAAGCGATTTTTCATCAACGCTGATTCTAGCTCATTGCGCAAACCACTGCGCATCACACTGCGCAGTATGGCCCAGGAACTTCGGCGCGCGCTTTCTGGAATTGTTTACGGCCGACTGTCGACTGCTGTTTTGAGCATAGATCGCAATAATAAGACAAAGAATGAGAAGGTGATAGAAGGAAGAAACAAAGAATAACATAAGGAAAGACAGAAAGAGAGAGTGATAGAATGCTTAAAACAAAGAATTACATAAAAGGTGATAGAAGGAAAAAACAAAGCATAACATAAGAATAGAAGGAAGAAACAAAGAATAACAAAAGAGAAGGTAATAGAAGGAAAAAACAAAGAATAACATAAAAATAGAAGGAAGAAACAAAGAATAACATAAAGAAAGACAGAAAGAGAATGTGAAAAAAGGAAGGAACAAAGAATGACATAAGGAAGAACAGAAAGAGAAAGTGATAGAATGATTAAAACAAAGAATAACATAAGAGAAGGTGAAAGAAGGAAGAATCAAAGAATAACATAAGGAAAGATAGAAAGAGAAAGTAACAGAATGATTAAAACAAAGAATAACATAAGAGAGAGTGATAGAATTATAAAAACAAAGAATAGCATAAGAGAAGATGATAGAAGGAAGAAACAAAGAATAACATAAGGAAAGACAGAAAGAGAAATTGATAGAATGCTTAAAACAAAGAATTACATAAGAAAAGGTGATAGAAGGAAAAAACAAAGAATAACATAAGTATAGAAGGAAGAAACAAAGAATAACATAAGGAAAGACAGAAAGAGCAAATGATAGAATGATAAAAACAAAGAATAACATAAGGAAAGACAGAAAGAGAAAATGATAGAAGGAAAAACAAGGAATAACATAACGGAACAGGCCACGATGGTATAGTGAACGCAAATTGCATGCAAAGCGGGCGCGCGGTTTTTCCCAAACCGGAAGAGACTTCGTCATACAATCATGATTGAGAACTCCGTCCGTTCAATCGAATTTTAGCGACCGTGATTCTTTTGAATCATGATACAAAACGCATCTTTTTCAGCGTTTCATGTTTGTGTTTTCAAACACGTTTATTTTTACGACCGACGAAAAAATCGCTTGAACGCATTGCGTTTTAAACTAAACGTCTTTAGAAACCGTGATTCTAGGGTGAAAAAGTGTCGATTAAACGCACCCTTAAAATGTTGTGAAATTAATCCTACCTTTATTCAATACTTGAGATTTTTCTGAATACCGGTAGGATTTTTTAAACTTTTATTGTTGTGATACCTTTTTTACTAGACCGGTTTGAAAGGAAGTACCTATGGCAGACATGTTATTTGGAAAATTTCCATAGAAAAGTTAGAGGTTCTCAGATTTTCAAATATTTTCACAAATTTCCACAAATATACTGACAGTCTAAAAACAGATGTTCCAATTTACAAAAGACACACAAAAATGGGAAAATGCAGCAGTAGAATAATAAAAGAATACCCTTTTTCAAGCAGTGCCTCAGAGTATGTTGTATTCAATTTCCATAGTTAGGTAGATATGTACTTGGATTCAACAAACAGAAAGAGAAAGAAGCCACAATGACTCAATGTAAGATTTGTTCAAGTTAAATGCAAAGAAATATGAATTCATGTTGAATCATCCCTTTCAGGAGATTATTATTAAATCTCGGATTTGGTTTCATTTCATATCTTCTTGAAGAAAGGACATTTTGGGCTGTCAGCGGTATTGTGTTCTCTTGGTGTGTGGAGGTTCTATTTATCCTTTTGTCAATATGTGGGTGGGTTGTTCAGTGTCAGCAACAAAAAGAATGCGATTGTTCTGTGTCTGGGCCTTGGTACGAAGGGTTGCCTGGCTAGGGTGTGCTGACAAAAGTTGAGCAAATGAAGTTTTCGCAGCGAGTGTGTACTATTCTCTACCTCCGAATGGTACCAGATTGCTCAAAATACAACAATAACAAGATTCTTATCAGTGAGTGTTTACTCTGTCCATGTTTACATTATGAGTATGAAGAACAAACAGTATGATTCTGGGTATTTAAAGTCAATAGCTTGCCGTTTCTACTTTCTAGACTGATGACAGGGTAGCCCCCCCCCCCCCTCCATAATAATTTAAGATACCGTACCCTCAGTTTAAGAATACTATCACACACCCCTCCCTCCCTCCTTCCCCCTTCTTTCTCTCTCTCTCTCTCTCTCTCTCTCTCTCTCTCTCTCTCTATCTCTGCTTTCCATTTTGTAATATGATTTTCATATTCTCTAATTTCTCTTCCATTTAACTCTTCAAAAATGTTGTCAGCCTCTTTCCTTTTCTGTATATATCCCTGTTCATCTTTCCTTAAGCTTTCTTTATTATAAAATCTATATGTACCCCTTCCTTCTGTGGCATGCCATCCAGTTGTGAGAACTAGATATACATGTAGGCCCTAATGAGAATTATTCACTCCGCCCCTTTAATCTTTATACCATTTGATCTGGATACGCCTTCTAGTGGGTTTGGGTCTGTCTGTCAAACAATGCTGTTTACTAATCCGGCTCTGCATGGTAGTTGAACCTGAATGGCAGTCCTATATAAAGGGTTGCTCAAGTTATGTCAGTCTGGGATTACTCATAGCATTTCTGTAAGAAAAATCAGTATCAGACATTGAATAGGTGCACTCCTCGGTTGAGCCAAAATCAGATTGGTTACATAATTGTTTTGTTATTCTGTGTATACACTGATAATATCTACAGTTTGTTTGAAGTGTTGGATTCAAACTTTGGTCTTACAAGGATATCCAGCAAAGTGCTCAGGTTAATGCAGAGTCAGTTTTCTTGCTGAACTTGTATTTCTATGTTAGTTTCAATCAAGGATCTATGGTTTTCAGGTAAAAGTTGGCTTTAGGAGAATCTAAGTTATCGCTACATTTACATGATAATTACTAATTACTAGTATCTGTGCCTATTCATACATGTACATATACAGATATGAAGTATTTATGGATTAACTGGTGTTTTAAAATAATGCATTATTGTTAAAGTGGCTCAAACATGCGGAGCAATATGTGCATTGTTTTTGTAACTGCAAGAAAAAGGTGCCATTTGGATTGGATTGGATTTGGATTGTATTTTTCTTGCTGGTGGACGTTCTTAAGTTCATAAAGGACAGTGGAAAAGTGTGATACAATTTGTTTTAAAATACTGTAATCTTCTTTACATACATTGTTGCAATAGGCAGTTTTATAGCAAATTTCATATCACTGAATGTTGTTTTCTCTTTTGTTTCCCCAGTCGCAATATACCAAAGACAGACGAAGAGGACGAGGAAGAGGGCTCCAGCCCATCCAGGTCATCATCAACATCAGGACGATCTGATTCAAAATCTTCCACACCTTCAAAATCGCCAAACAAGTCGAAAAAGAACAACAAGAAGAACATTTCCGCTCCAGTGATTGAACTCTCAAAAGACACTATCCTTCCACCACCGAACGGTTTCGATTCGGGTTCCACGGTTAGCGTTCCGGATGTCGTACCGTCAGTAACACAACAGGTGTCTAGTGCTCCACCGCCAATCCCACGACAGCCACCGCAGAAGCCCCAGCCACTGCAGAAGGTGCAGAAGGCGCCCATCGCGGTGCTCGCAGAGCCAGAGGTCACCTTCACCAACGGTACCGGCTCAACCTTTAAACAAGATCGCAGAGAAGAAAAGAAAGATGGAGATTTGTCTGTGAGTATGATAGAAGTTTGGGTGTTAATCTCCAAATATTAAGGACATGTATTTAACAACAATTATTATCAAAATGTTTTATTATCAACATGTTTTCATCTAACACTGATGAAGAAAGGAGGGAATGATGTAATTGGGTTGAACCAAACAAATTACCTTGTCTTGCCAAAGTGTTTATACTTATGTGTATCTGTATAATTTGTTATTATTATTACAAGTTCATTATATATTTCTTATACTAAATACACACTTATACTGAATGTTATAATTTCATTTTGTTTTGAGAACATTTGTTTCATTAATTTGATATGAGTAACTCATATTTAACTCATGTTTTTTATTCCAACCAAGAACAATTACCTGTACTCATGTACATGTACATGCATATGTCGGACCTGTATACATTTTACATTTAGTCAATAATACCAAAGAAAAAGGGATGATTGAATTGTATGTCGCTTTGCATAGATTCAAGAAATTAATAGTTGCACTAAATGTGGCGGGATTGTGCTTTCATGCCAGATGTGAGATTACATGCCTATGATCAATCTCGATTTAGATGCTTGCCATTTTCTTCTTCGCTTTCAGAATGTTCAATAAATTATTTTTTTAAGAGCAAGCAAGCATAGGACAAGATAAAACTAGCAATAGATATTCTTTGTTAATCTCATTTAACAGAAAAGTATACTGTATAATATTGGTACATCGGATATCTTTCAATATTCAAAACTTAATCAAACCTAGATATTACTAATGACGTATTGTAGATGTATGCAATGCATAGCCAGAGTAGAAAGTAGTGAATCTCTGTTTCCTTCCTACCTTTTGTTTAATCCATTTGTCTTTTTGTTATTATTATTCCATCAAACCTTTGCAGCTTACACCGGTATGTATCCTGATCGTGTTGCGCCATCTATCTCTACTTGTTTACCCACTAACCATAGAGGCTCGTTCTCATTTGATGCTTCAAACCGCCGTAGCAAAATCAAAACTATTTTATCCTTAAATTATTGGTAGGAGTGATACCTGACTCCAAAAAAGCATTTTATGCTTGTAAGGAAGCAACCAGGGTACCAACAACTTAAAATCCTCTTGAAAGGACTTGATAATGAGGATTAATGCCTTACCAAAGGGCACTAGCGTTTGATTTAGTTTTGAAGCTAGGACCTTCCGGTTACGAGACCACTGCTTCACCACTGAGCCATCATGCCTAATGGCAAGTGGTGTTGAGAAAAGATTATCTTAGCATAAGAAAGGCCCCCAACGGTGCTCACTTGACTGTTTCTGACCGGATACGTTAAAGTGAGATGCACTAAATGTACGATTACATCGATTTATTTTGCAGTGGCGTTTTTTTTTAGGCGGTTTGACTTGTCAAATGGGAACGAGGCTTAAATCCTGCTTGCTTGCTGCAATTAAACCTTGTTACCCACTACTTCCATTAATAAAATAACCTAGAATTGCTTGTTATTTTATTAATGACATTACAGAGTTCTACTAAGAGTTAACTTTCGTTTTCATGATCTTAACTTTAAATGCCAATATCTTTTTATTTTGTTGAAAAAAATCAAATTTTAGCTATGGATACATATTTCTGAAACAAAATATTTACTTTCATCAGATCTATTATTTTAATCATTGGCAGTATACCTATTGGTTAAATATAACCTTGCAAAATGTTTATTGGTCATTAGATACTAATGTAAAAATACCTGATAAATAAAATCTATATTCCCTTAAATATAACACTGTTTATCTGAGCTCCCATCAGGTAAATAAGATATGAAACCTGTAAATCATTTGTAGTTATTTTGCTCCCCTTTCCCTTGCAAAAGAAAACATAAACGATGTTCATCATTAAATGTGCTACATTTTAAGCTATACCTGGTTAATTCTGGTGTTCAAATATAGAATTGTGAGCTTTATATGTCCTCCATTTTATGTTTGTGTCTAATAGAAATATCTTAAATAGTGGAAACATTGTAATCCCTGTAACATAAACTCATTCTGAACCTTAATTACCAAAGCCCATTGAACCAACCCAACTCCACCCTTAACCCCAAATCCCCCCCCCCCTCAAATGTACCCAACCCAGCCCCTCCCTCATCAGTAGAGCACAGTCAATCCTGTGGAGATGCATACATGTATGTAGATACTGCATGAATGTATGGTCATTGTAAGGTCATAATTGTCCTACACAGTCATTTGCATAATGTTGGAAGATGTGCCGTTGTACCGTGTAGGTGTGGGTAGAGTGGTAAGTATGGATCATAGAATAGTTATTAAAGAGAATGAAGTGCATTCTATAACCCTAACTAACTTCAAGAGGTTAATTACTTAATACATTGACTATTAAACCATCAATGACACATATATGAATATAACCCTTTCTCATTGGCTTCCTTCGAATCATCGGGTCGTCGTGTCCAGTCGGGGGGTTCACATTACACAACCTTTCGTGAAATGAAAGCGGAAGATCATGTGGAGATGCAGGTTAGGGACGTGTCCTATCGTATATTTGCTGTGGGGTTTTCACAAAGTGTCGGGTAAATTGGACCAGACCATTTGTAGTAAATGAGAGGGGTTTATTTCACAAACATTACCCCCAACATTTAGGAGATAAAGGGGCATGTTTTCACAAAAGGTTGGGTAATGTGACCTGACGCAATGACCCGATGATTCAAAGTAGCATTCTCTTTGATGAGAACAAGAATATTAGTGGACAAAAGTAAGTGTGGTACTTTGCTCTAAATTTGTATTAAAGCAGGGAAATCCGTTTTGAAACTAAGTTTTGTTGGTAAGGTATGGTGTCCTTTGGGATGAAGCAATAATTCTGAATTACTCTGTATCTTGTCCCATGGCTAGGACTTATGCATAGCTGACAGTAGGTCCCCTAGGTTGAATTCATACACACACATTGTTTGCACAGACATTCACATCTTATTTAGGTACATTGGGTTATACATGTAGATTCAAATTTTTTGCAAATGTTGGAAAATTTTTACAAACCGATGGGAAACACAAACTACGAGCCAAAGGGCAGTTTCTTGTTACGTTATGATTTATTTCTAATGTTGGCAGAAATGGTTGATGATTAGGAAAAAAGGAAAAAACAAAACATGGGCCAAATCTCACATCTGCTTGTGTTTTTCATTTTTAATATTGGCAGAAATCTTTGTTGACAAGGAAAATGAGAAAAACACAAAATATGAGCCAAATGGCACGCTGATATCTTGTACTCAAAGGGTAATGGCATTTCCAGATGACCAAAATGATAAAATGCCTTAGATTCTGATTAAAAGTCTTCTACCATCAAATCTTTGCTTTGGATTGCCCCCTACCTTGCAGGGCTAATTAAACTGAAAGACTGACCAGTTTTCAAAATTGGGGGTGTTCTATTAAAGATGCATTGCAGAATAAATCATAGTATTATGAGTGGCAAGATATCCAAGGGTAGCAAACATCAACTAAAGTACCGGTACCTCTCTTTACAGTATTTTTGCAGATTATTGCTGTTAGTTTCATCTTTGTACATATGGTGAAATGGTGGTAGGAAAGGGGAAAAAACAAAGAGGCAAATCATTCTTAACGGTTTTATTAGTACTTGTTTTGTATGGAAATACCGGTCATTTTTCAAGCCTTATTAGAAAGACTTTTGCATTTATTTTTTTATTTTATTTTATTTACTTTTTTTAAACCTGGAGATAGATATTTCAAATAATTAAAGATTTATTTGTGGTTTAGTGGTTACCACTGGTTACTTTACACACTTTCAGTTTTTCACTTTTGAGACATTTTTTAAGCAATACTACGGTTAACATTGATTATCAGTTTAGGCATTTCACACTCTAATCTGTTTCATCTCGCATGTTTACAGATAATCAATCCTCTTAGGTTCTGTAACCAATTAATCTTGGATCATGGTCATGTAGCATGTGACAAGGAATTGTAGATTTTAGAACTAGCATTGGCACTGAAGATAGTCACTTGTTTGCGGCAAGTTTAAACAGGAACTGAAAAAAGGAGCAAGGGGATAAAATCCAATAGCAAATATTTGGCTTTCAAAAGTCATGAAAAGTACCAGTAGTATACACATGTACAGTACATGATGATGCAAATTACCTGTAAATAAATCAACCTTTGATTAAAAGGTTTTAGCAGGGGATATCTGACACACCAGATGCACAACACTTTCATAAGAATTGTCCTTCTTGTGGAGAATGATTTTGATCTCATTTTGTTTTGGCTACATTTATCTAGAAAGCATCAGAATTCTGAGATTTAATTACAAGGTTATTTGTCTCCTATTTTACAAGTGGTGGATAGTACTTGCTGGAAAAGGATGAGACAGATGAAATTTGTTAATATTCAAGATCCTTGCATTTATATCGGGCCCCTAATTGCTACCGTTTATATCACTTACAATTTACTTTGTACTCGCTAAATTGCATTGCTGAAGCTATTGTATACAGCTTTATGACAAGATTAAATGCTTTGCGCTGCTTTTGCTTTGCTCTGTCAATATTCTCAGGGTGGTGTATTGGTGCAATTTGAACCACTCTAGATGGACAAACTTAATGTTATCATTTCATCCGTCAATTTGTAAAACAATTCTACAGGTATTGTAAAGTAAGCTTTTTCATATTAGGGAGTGATCATTGGTTGAGAGCTAGATGTAAGTTAAATCATCTTTATACAAAGATTGAATTCCCATGGCCCCTACAGACATAGAAAAAGAGAGATTATAAATATTCATGAACCCATATTGACACCATCTTTTACCATTTCTTTTTGTTTTTGTTTCCTGAATTCCTGCAGTCATTTGACATGGGCTCTCTGCTTGATGATATGATGTCCGTCTGGGACTCTGCAAAACTCAACCTCAGTTTCAGTGACGACCTAGAACCCACCCCTGAAGAAGAACCGGACGACTTCATGGAGGAGGAAGACTCCCTTTTGGAAGGTGAGGAAAATGCGTTTTGTAACGGCAATACTAGTTTGTCACCTCCCACTCTCAGTGTAGGAACGGTGAACCCAGTGGCGATGGAAGCGGTCGTCATGACGAATGACGTAGAGGTAGCGGAGGAGGCGGCGGAAGCGGTGAATGAGGAGCAGGAGGAGGCGGAGCTTGGCGCAGTAGGCGGGGTTAGTGCTGCCGGGGTTTCTACCACGGATAAAAGCGCAGAGGGTTGTATTCTTTCGGGGAATATCATCATCAAGGATAGCATGACAAAACCGACAAAGACATTCCGAAAGGTACCGCGTCAAACTGAGGAAGGGGAAGCGAATGAGGGCGTGGCTAAACCAGAGAGTCGGCCCCAGGAACAGAGCCAAGCACCGAGAAGCAGACCGGGTATGGATATGAACATTGCAAGGCAGATGTCGCGTGAAAAGCGATGGGATAATGAGTTCAAACGCTTGTCATCGTCCCCTAAGGACAAGTCTTCTGATAACGAGTATATTGACACTAAAACGATGAATCAGAAGGTTGATAATTCGAGTGAGGAGTATGAAGAATTGGCCTTAGCTTCCTCCCCACAGCCTTATACCCTGAGAGACAACGTATTAGACAGTGCTAATGTTATGAGAGTGCCTCGCTATACCGATGTCTCACGAAGCGTCAGTCTGCGTACCACCAGACCTGGCACAGACCATACTGACTCTCGAGTTGAAGTTGACCTGAATAGGAGTCGCAGCCTTCGTGAACCGCCCGTGTCCCCGTTAGGTCAGCAAGCATACGATAGTCTGGTGGGTGGGGATATATCGGGTAACTTGCGTAGGACGCGTCCTGATGCTCCGGAGAGGAAACCACCTGTGGTTCCTCCTAAGCCAGCACCCAAACCACCGAGTCGCGTTAAAACCCCTGGTGTCTCGGGAGAGGGGAGGTTCCGCAATGGGGAGGCTAGACTCTCGGGGTCAAGCTCTCAGCGCAGTTACAGCGGTACCTCTAGCGATGATGGTATGTCTGAAGACAATCCAACCATTCAGGTTACATCAGGAGATATCGCTGGGAAGAGTGGTGCCGTGGCATCCCTTAGGCAACGCTTTAACACCAACCAAACGGAGGATGCACCACCCAGACCCCCTCCACGCGAACCAACAGACACCAAAGTAAGCTCATTCTCGGGTGTGAGGCTCAGGCGACGCGAACAAACAAACGGTACGAATGAAAACTTTTACGCGTCAGAGCCCGACAACAACAACGCGAGTCAAAAATTCAGTTCTACTACCCTCCAAAACCTTGAGCAGCACATGCCCCGCCGAGTGCGTCGCTCCGTCGGTGAGGATCGCATCAAGCGAAGGAACTCCAGCGATGCCAGCGACTCTGACACTGATGTTGCTAAGACGCGTACCGACCGTGTCTGGAGCACATCAAGCCATGCGGCGTCAGAGGGGGATAGCTCTTCAGACGAGACTGTCGGCTCCAATCGTCTCTCAACGTCTAGCACCGAGAGAAGCTCTTACTCAGAAACTCAGAGCAGCGGCGGCTACAAATCTCCACCGCGATCACTCTACGATCTTCCAGAGGACCAGGTGAGACATTATTGAAATGATCTTGCACCCTCTTTGCCTCTGTAGGTTACCAAACAACATTTGAAGACTTTAAGATGTCTCAGCAGCTCATAGCAAAATTTTACGATCGGTGCTGTCAGAACAAATTAGATTCAAGTAAAAATGGACTACCATTTATAGACACAAAGGCCCATATTCTAACCTTCTTTGTTAAACTAAACTGTAAAGTGAGCTCGAACCTAGCATCATTTATAGATAATGGCAAAAAAGTAATGAAAAATAAATATTTTTAAAATATATCTTTAAGGATGAATCTCATGATGCAGAATAAAAACAAATAAAAAGATAACTATAGTTGGCACTTCACAACTACGGGCTGGCTGACTGGAGCATGTTGTTATAGAAATGAATAATCAGTTCACTTTCAAATGTTATTTGAAATTTGCAGTGGCAGAGGGGGAGAAGAACTTGTTTAGAAGACATACACGCTAATGACCTAAAATTGTGATTCCTTGGTTGGTGAATTTAACATATCACTAGAAGGCTTCTTTCTCTGCAATAATCTTTGCGGTGCTAATAATAAACTGTACAAGGCATAATCATTATTGATTCATTTTAATTGGCTTGAGAGAGTAATGTGTAGGAGGGATCAAAATGGTTCCAGATAGAGATTTAAATTAGAAGAAATAATAAAATGGCTTGATTTTCGAAAGGAATCTCTTGTATGTTAGTTTTTAAGCATGATTTGCTGTCTGAAGTATGTTAAGTATGTACTTCTTAGAGATTTAAAGAAAGAGGATTACAAATGTTTGGATACTTGTAATAAAATCCCAAGAATGCTCCTTAAGATTTCAAAGAATGCCTCTTTGTTTTTGAGACGTAGTATATTAGAAAGCATCTTGCTGTACACTCCAGTTCTTGGTATTCCTATTCTTGCATGCATCAAACTGAATGAACCTAGAAGATATTTTGGACTCTCTGCCTCTCCTTAAGTCTTGATTTTATTTTATTTATCCAAGAGAATATGATATATGAATACATAAAGTTAAACAGTGTTCAGTGATGGATTAAAAATCCAAATGTAGAAAGAATTATGATAAGGAGTTGATAAAATGACAGTGATTTGGCAACAGAGGGCGCTCTCTTGAAAATGTTCTAGGATTTTGTAGAAGGGTTTGAAATAGAGCAGTTGTAAGATCAGCTTCATATTGAACTGTGACTTATTTTATTTGGTTGGTTCCCAGAAAAAATAGTAAAATTGTTTATTTATAATGCTTTCTATGGCATCAGGAAATATATTGGAATATACCCAGCCATTCATCAATACAATATGCACCCATGCTCATTGTTTAAGAAATAGATAAATCATAGCACTCTCTAATCTATTCCACTTCATTCCCATATCATCACCTCGGCTACGTATTTGAAAACCTTACTTAATCAGGAAATTACATTTTAGGAAAGTGAGAAATGATGGGGCATCTCTTGGAAGTTATTGAGTGTATTAAAGAGTGTCTTCCACTAGGATTATTACATATAGGCAAAGTGATAATGAATATTATATTAAAATATCCATTGAAAACTGCTCTTATTGCATTGTAAAGAGCTCTACTGTAGACTATAATTTATCTATTTAGACATGAACATCAATGTACATACATGTATATGTAGATGTAGGTAACAATCATAAAAAATTAAAGGGGCCTAATATGAATTTTGAGCAGTTTTATCTACGGTAGCTGAAAATCCTACTTATGCTTTTAAGAGTTTCATTACGTGACTGAATGTAGCTGTGGTTTATAGGAGATAAAATATTTTAATCTTGCTGTGCTAAGATTAAACTGTTATGAAATCTTCACTATTATGTTAAAAATACAAGCTTACTGTATGTTAAAAATATGAGATGTAGGCTGTAATATCTGGATTTATGGTACACTAACCAAATTAATAGTAATATTTTGATTTCGATTCTGTTTCCTGGTTTTCATGCAGCAACTTTTTCAAAAGCTTTCCATTAAAATTGAATGATCTTGACTTTTTTATAAAACAGTGTCCTTGAATAGTATAGGGTAGGTCATTTTGTTATCGTTCAACCAACAAAGAAGAAGACATTTTGTCCAACTTGACCATTTCAGTGAAACTGCTCAATTATGTATTTGATTGCCAAAGCATAAGCAGCAAAGAGTGTCTCATTTTATAAGTTGAATGTAGTTCTATGTTTGTGAACTTACATTTACATTTCTACTCCAGTGTTGAAAAACAATCATTTGATGTGCAATCTGACAATTGTGACAGAATTCGATCAGGTTTCTCTCTTTTGAGTGGATCAAGCGGGTATCTGTCATAAACACTTGGAGAAAAATGAACTTATTTAGGAACACCATAACCTTTTCTGTCCAATTCGTCCATTCAGTTAATCACATCCATTCACGGTCTTCATAACGTTTATAGTTGTTCATGAGTTTCATTGGGTTCAAATAAAGAACACACCAACTGTTTTCACCATTTTAGGTGTACTAATAGTTCATGTAAATGATATGCATCAGTAAACCATTGAAAATAAAAAAATATAATTCATCATGTTTCCCAATTACCAAAAGTCTTTCATCCCCATTCCTTTTAAGTCCTCAAATAAAGATTTCTTTAGAAAATTATAGGATGGCTGTTGTATCTGGAAGGGTGATGATGAGATGAAAGAACAAAAGATGTCCTGACCTGTAATAGAATTGAAAACTGTTGTAGGTGACCCCCTCAAAAAAGCCCAGGAATCAAAAGAAGTGTTGACTAATATATTAAGCAGATGGTGAAGTAGCTGAAAATGGAAGATATAAGATAAACATGAAGAAAATGTTCTTTTACACAAAAATTGAAGTAATTGACTACTGTCTTTCATTAGTTCAAAGCCAGAAGAATGTTAAGTCAGTCTAGTTCCAAACAAATGATTTATAATAGAGTCTTCTAGATGGACCCTTTTTATTTTCCCCACCAGATTAACAAAGATACTTTAAAAAGTCAAAAGCATGCATGGGCTATGGTTACATGAAGCATACATACATGTACCTTATCTTTTACTGAAATTGAATGCCTGTGCATGATTTGGATAAAAATCATCAAGTTGATTGATTGATTTTTTTTTTAAATTGTTATTGCATGGAGTGAAATATAAATTGAAGATTCATGACTCATACTTGAATTAAATGTATTTAAATTCAAATTGACTATGAATGAGGAGGAATGAGGAATGCCCATGTGCCAGTATTAGCCATCGTGATATGTCACCTTGAAATCATCAATCCAGATCACTTGTCTTCTATATGAAGTATATAGTATAGTAACCAGTTGAAATCATGTAGTTCAATATTTATATCAATGTGTGAAATAGATATCTAATGAATGTTATTTTTGTCTCTCTGTTTCTCTCTCCCTCCATATTACACTCATCCCATTTGTCCATTAATATCCATCACTTTATATGTTCTCTCTCTCCCTCTTTATCTCTCTCTCTTCTCATAATTTCTCCCTCTATTTTTGCCTTTGATGCTCTTTTTTGTGCACTCTTTTGGTCATTTGTATTGGTTTCTTCAATTTTGTTTTGTTGCACTTTGCATCATGTGTGTAAATTTCACTTCACATTATTCATTTATTGATCGCATCATATTTTGTTTCATGTTTTTGTTTTGTTGTATACTTTTATGGATGTATGCATTTTTCTTATTTTCTTTTGGGCAATGGTTATTATTTTCTAACGATACCAACTAAATCTACCTATTATATGTTCTTTTCTTAATGAATGCTGTTTGGATTTTTATTTTGTAGTCTGAAATAATTTTGCTTTAAAGACCATATATAGCCTTTCCTCACTTATTTGATTGTAATTATTATATTATAATTGATTTCAATATCTGCTATATTTGGATTCTGTTAATGTATTATCATTTGCCTTATATGCTACATGAGGGGACATAACATATTTTTTCATTCTTTAAGTTGTGTACATAACAATATATATATGTATATAATTCCCCTTTATTATAAAACTGTTAACAATGTTCACCACACTGCTATACGTGTACATATGGAAATTAAACTTTATAAGCAAATTCAGTTCATCTCCCAAGTTCCCTTCCTTTTTCAAACATCTTACAATATCAATAAAAAAAAATGCTTTTTCAAGGAAAGTGGAAAATGCTCAAACTTTAAGCCTCATCAAATAAGATATTTCACAGTTAAATGAATTCAGGATCATGTTATTTCAACAACTTTAAAATGTATATTTTCAAAAATATTAATCAGGGGAAACCATGCAAATTTACGGGAAAATCATTTAGAAAATTATTGTACAAGTGATTTAATCCTGTTAGTTTATTTTTGCTGTTATTTCTATTGTTTTCTTTGGTTTTGTAATATTTTCAAACTGGTTAAATTTTTGTTTTTGTAAAATTGTGTTCTGTTTGTGCAAATTCCAACATTTTCCAAACGAAATACATGACCATAGTTTGGGCTAAAAACTCATGGCTTATATAGCTTTTTACTGAATTATGGAAATTATGAAATCCCAATTTTTATTTAGAACTTTAAACTTCATCTGAAATATTATGAATGGTCTTGCAAAATTTCACAAAATCCTTAGTGAGCCCATCACTGTTATGTTTATAGGTAGTTGATACCCTTTAAAACTAACTACTTTATTTTACAAAGAAGATTTTGTCATTCATCAAAATCAGAAAGAAAAAGAATTAGGCATGGATTCCCGAGCATGTGTTTGGATTTTTAATCACCCCTTCCATATTTGTTTATTTTTTTCTTTCTCCATCCCAATTCACACAACCATACCTATTCCTAAACCTCCTTTTCTGTTTATTTTATAAATTTCTTGGTGGTATGTGGTTTGTATCTCCTTTGATCCCGTCTGTTCTGTCCCTTTAACCTTCCTCCCCCCCCCCTCGATTCATCATTCATAAAATACATGAATCTAATATAGACTAACAGCACCAGTAGCCGAGCAGACCAACCTTCACTATCATCTGAAGACCCCCTGAGCATGGATCATAGACCACCCCCTTTGCCCCCTCGAGTCGCCTCGGACTCCACCACCACCACCCACCGTAAGGCCCCCGATAGACCCCCTTCTGGAGGCAGAGATGCCCATTGGACACGCCCACCGGAAGCAGGGGGGCACAATGGCGATATCCCCCAGAATGCAGTGCCCCCGCCCCGCCCGGTACGATATGATATCTACGACAGGCTGCCGCGAAGCAGGACAGTCGATATGGGCGAGCATGCGTTGGACTCCCAGAAGCGAGCCACTCGGCCAGACTATGATGTGATACCTGTACGCAGACCAGGTTGGAATCAAAACAAGAGCTATTCCATGGATGGAGAGGATAGTGATGACTATATGGTAGGCTCGGCAGCCAGTTTGAGACAATTGCTGAGACAGCCTAATGTATCTAGTAATGAAAATGTGAATAATAATCATGATGAGATTGACAGTGATGCGGATAACTTGGAAGATATGCCAGACATGTCGCCCCCTCCTGTTCCAACTACCCGCAAATCATTCATTGATAGCACGTATGGTGAAAGTCCTTTTGTGCAACGCTCAGAAACACCGGACACTAGTATAGCCCCAGTGCAGAGACACTCGATACGTGAACCAGAGTATGTTATGATGAAACCGCAATCAGTTCAAGACTTGAAGCGTGAATACACGCAACTTTCTTCAGCGGACAGTGACTACGCTGTTCCGATCAGTCACAAACATACTAGCCCAAATAATAATGCCAGTCCTATTCAAAACAATGCTGCCAACGCCCGTTACCTTTCTGATAAAGACAAAGCCATCTATCTCTTAATGCACCCTAAACGTTCATCAAACCAACAAAGCAACAATTCTAGCCATAATTTCACCAGGACAAAGAGTGCCCATCTGGTGAGGCGACCTGCGTTCCTGAGAGCCGCAAGGACACCGGAGCAGCGACGCGGGACGGTGTCGGCTTCAACCAGACTTAAGGACGCGGAGGGGTCATCCAGCCTTCCTAGGAGTGACCAGTCAGCCGGAGACGGCCATAAGATGAGGCGGTCAAGGAGCACTGATGATATCTTGAAGGACGGTGACTGGACGATGCCTGAAGAAGCAGAAAGTCTTCAAGACCTTCTAGCCAGGGCTCACATCTCACCAAGTGAGTAGAGAATATTTACTTGACAGTACAGAATATTGAGTCAGAATGGACATAAACAGGCTCCTGTCTCATAAACAAGCCGGATGAAATCGGTTTCCGTATTTTGTTGATTTTTTTTTTCCACAATTTTTTCCTTATTTAAAAAAAAATTAAAAAAATACCACAATTTTGTTTCCCCCCATTTTTTTTTTCTTCCGGATTTTACCCCTATTTTCACTATTTTACCCAATTTTCTTACTCAAAAGGTGGGGAATGGTTGCGGAAAAAAAAAATCACTATCACCCCTGCATAAAGAGTTGCGATTGATCCCTCTCAATCAATTATTGTCCGAACAATCTTAAGCTAACATTCTTATATCAGACAGCGTTGCAGTCACTGTCAATCACAAGTGAAGTTGGTATCAATTTTAATTACTGACAACTCTCTGAAAGACAGGGCCCTGGAGTCTAACCACAAATATTCCCCTAGAATAAACAAAGTCCATACAATTATAGCCACTTTCCCATAAAGAGACACAGCACAGTCTCCCCCCCCCCCCCTACTTCTAAAAAGAAATCTGAACCGTTCTCTAAGTAATAAAAGGGAATAAAAAAGAGCCTAGCTTAAAACAAATTTATTGCAGGGCTCCTAACTGTTTTAAGGGTTTTGTTTGAAGGAAACAGTAAAAATCATACCGGTAATACGTCTCATTAACAGACATTTATGATAATATTCATTGGGTTGCTTAGACTTGGAGCGTCATGAACTTCACACACATATGATCATCAAGCACATGCATGCCTTGCAAGCAAAGGAGAAACATAACCTTTAAAGAGACTTGGTAACATTGTTCAGATGAGAGAAAAAGGTGCTAGGGTAGTGACTGCAATGCTAGATGTACTATGAAAGATAATCTGAAAGTCTGAGTGAAAACAGACCACTATTAATGATAAAAATTGGGGGAAATTGATCTAATGGATTCCTAAATTCTCCCAACTATATTATTATAATTTGATTAAATTTTAGGTGAATGTAAATCGTCACAAAGCAATGAATTGGCACTTTGTACCATTCCAAACATTTAAGTGTTGAAAGATTTTTGAAAGCCTGTTTTATGCCGTATATTCATGGTAAAACAGTTGGGAAAATTCAAAAATTGGTTGGGAGAATTTACTGTTAGAGGGGTTGACCATTGACGCCATCAAAGAAAACCATCTTTGTGGTTTGAGAATTTTTGAGGATTTTTCGCATGTTAGAGGGTTAGTGCAGTAGAAGGAATATAATAAGTTCCATTTCATTCACAAATTACATTTTTTCAACAACCTTCAACAATAATACCAGTTCACTTTAAAGCTGGACTAGTATGTATGAGATCAGTGTGCTGGGGATTATGGGTGCTTAGACATGTCACTAGAGCATAGATCCCCTGTTGAAAGAGTCTTCATAGTTGACAGAAGGCCTGTCTTCATCAGCCCGCTATTTTCAGACTCGGGATATTATCCTGAAGCTCAAAATTGCGTCTTCACCAGACCGATACGCTTATCACAAACTAGCTCGGACGGGCGCAAATAAGCTAGCGGGATATTTTGGAAACAAGACCAAGATTTCTCTGGATATTTTCTCGACCTAAATCAACTGGCTAATTTGCGATCGGGATGGTTAAAATAGCGGGTTATTTGGCAAACCTGAGCTGATGGAAACAGGCCTAGAGATCCAGGGACGCTTCCACAACTACCACAACCACCCCCTTCCCCCCAAGCATCATACCATGTGACTAGCCTTTCAGCAGAGATATTTTTATTGCCACATTCCCTCTCCTTTTCTACCAACTTAATTCCGTTTTTGGTATTGGGTCTTGGCAAACACGATTAAATCAGTTTGAATAATAGATCTAACAGTTTCAACTTTTCACCTTCTAAGGGGGCCAAGAACACATATATTTTGTTTAGACTATAGATTTCAAGACCTGATGATGCCATTAAAGCTGATGGAAAATGACCTATTAACAATACCAAAGTTACATTTCATTTCAGTGTAATTAAAAATGAAAAAGTAACTCAAATGTTCAAAATTATAGAATTAAAGGGTTACCATTTTGAAATTAAATACTCATAGACATCTTCTTGATTCTGTCCAAGTTTTGAGTTTTGAATAGCAACACTACCAGGAGAAAAAACTCAGATGTATGCTTATGAAAATTAACTATTGGATAATTTTTATGTAGGTTTTGCTAAGAATAAATTGCCTTCATACTGGTTTGGATAGGAAATAATTTTTAGAGGGAAACGTTACAGTCGGACATTAAAGAGAGGTGGTTACTCAAGCAAAATTCACTGTATTACAACATGGAACTCCTTACGTACGGAGCAAATTATTCTTTGGTGATTGGTAATCTTTAAGCATTTGATTACCGGTATCTCATAAAGCAGGGGAGGTTAGAGCACATCTATGTCTTCTAATTAATGCAATTTTTGTTTTAAGTTAATTGGTCCCCTTTCTACAAAAAATAAACAGAGAAAATATGAAAGTGATATCAAAATGTTCATGTACATCTATGTCTTCTAATAAATGCATTTTTTCTTTTTTAAAGGTAATACAAAGTTTTTGGTATGGGGTCATGAATTTGGTTCAAATTAACATATTGGAAGCATATGCGATCCTACAATATTCAGTGATCGTTGTCGCGGTTGAAATAGAGTCTAAAGTTATGAAATTGTAAATAATAAACTGTTTATGTTGTATAGCTCCCTCTTAAGGTCAAGATATCAATTAAGCTATAAAACAATGTTTCTTGACTAAAATAGACCGATTGGCTATTCCCTTCTGAAAATTATGTATCACAACTACATATTCCGAAATTTTCATGGTCGCAGCTACCATTGTATGGCCGTAGGCGCTATTTGAAATTTACCAAAATTTACCGGGAGCACCGGTAAATTGTTATATTCCATTTTTCTCGAAAGCAGAACTGTTTTAGGTGCTAAATTTTATAGTGCTTATAATACATCCACAGGGGCATCCAAATATATAAAAACTGTGAATAATCACTATCCAGCCAATTTTCAATATTTCCCAAAACTTTGTATTACCTTTAAGGTTATTGGTCCCCATTTATACAAAAAAAATGATAAATAAAAAAGGAAAGAAAAAGCAGAGAAAATATGAAAGTGATATCAAAATTGTCATGTCGTAGACCTTAGGCTTTAACATGCATCCTGCCAGACAAGGAATACACATCAGTCCCTTGATAGATACTTATAAAATATGAACAGCATGTGGATGATCCTTCTGTGTGGCCTCACATTTAGAACAGATCCTGTGAAAAGTGGCACATTGCCATGTAGACAATACCGGTAAAATATGTTACTGATGGCACTTTCTTATTTTAAAAAGATTGTTTCCAATTTTTTGTAGAAGAAAGTAAATTTATGTTGAGTTTTATGAAAAAAGAATGTCTTTATTCAACCCAATTTGATTTTCATTACCTCCCTTATTAAACCCTTTCTTATTGCTCCTCTGACATTTTGTTTGTTTGAAACACAAATATTGTCCATCTCCCGTTTTGCTATAGTGTACATAGTTATTCATTTTCCTATTGCAATTGGTAGGTAGATACTGTTAAAATGAGAAAGTAACTCTGTTATTTTGTCTTCTTACATGTATTTATGTTTTTTCCTTTCAGCTGACCACCACTCCACAAAAGACCCCAGGAGCAATTACCTAGTCCCACCGTCCGCCAGACGCAAACTACCATCACCAGATGCGCACAAGTCAACTACGAGTACCCCTCCCCCATCATCTCGCACCCATCCACATCCCCTCAAACAGACCCCGCCCTCGTCTGGTTACCATGGCGAGGCAGCATACCTTGACATGTCTCAGAACTCGCTGGAGAGGAAGAAGAAGACAGAACAGGAGAAAGCCGCTTCCAACCAGATAGAACCGGTTCAAACTAGCTCAGAACATTCATCCTCTTCTTCCTCTTCACCAACCATTACTACAAAACTGGTTTCATCCAAGGGGAACAGGTTGTCTTATCCACCTATATCCAGTTCAAACCAGACCAAAGCAGTTCCATCCAGCATGGCAGCACCACATATTTTGTCCAAATATGTTTATGATCCTAATGATGATGAGGTAGATTTATGATATATAGATAGTGTTAAGATGAACAATGGCAAGATAATTCAAAGTACCAGTATTTTGAAAATGGAGCTAGCATTCTGATTGGACAAATTTTTGTTGTTAAAGTAAAAGATTTGTTCTGTTTCTATTAAATCCCTGTATTATTGTATGACCACGTACAATACTTGTAGGTACCCTCACATATTTGTCCCCCCAACCTCATTTCATTTGATACTGGTGTCAAGAGGATTTATAGAGGGATTGAATATACTTTATATTTCCCCTTAAATCAAAGATGTATGTTTTTTAGAATTACAGAGAAAATTCACCTGATTTATTCATGGAAATAAACATTCCTGCAGTATATTTTCTCCTTTAAATGTAGATTGACAACTCCAAATATCTCGGAAGGTGAATTTGAATCTCGTTTATCAAGTAAATGTAATCAGTGTGGAATTGGAGCATCATGTGGCTCAATAATTTTGTTCTTTTCATTTTTTCTCTGCCTATCCTTCTTTTATAGAGCCCTATTTTGTTTCTTGTCGTGACATTGCATTTCACATTATTTTTTTCTTTGGGAAATAAGATGCCCAAAGCGGAAGGTAGAATAAAAAAGAAATCTTCTTTTCATAGGTCAAGGACAAGGCCTTTTCCATATTTCTCATTTACCCCAGATATTCTCTTTGTATATTCCTACCTCAAAGTGATACTAATAATTTGTTACGATAAAATAAAAGCTGATGAAGCCAGTGGGTTACAAACTATTCATGATTAAGTTCATCTGAGAGAGCATGCAAAAAGGTATATTTTATGATTAATTTTTGTTGTGGTAAATTCCATACTGAAGATGCTTACCGTCTTTGAAATCCTCCCATCTCTGAAATCCAATAATCTTTGAGAATTCTCCAATGCATTTGCAAAAATAATTAATGTATGTTTTTTGTCTTGTTCTTCTGTATTGTTGTAATCCTGAAGGAAAAAACTAAATTGTTTATATTGTAAGATTATGATTAAATGCAGTAAATCCAAGAGAAATTGAAGGTAAAGGATGTATGTACCAAAATGTGTTGGATTAAGATGAAAATGTCATTTAAAGAAGAAGCTTACCCACAATCTCTGTATAAAACTTTCCTATTATCCCTATGTCAGTCTTACATTGTTGGTATTTTGCCTTCTAAGTTTAATAGAAATGATGATACTCATCTTGACCAGAAGACATATGGATGAAAAATAAAGCAGTTACATTTCTTGCATATGTTTGATGAAAGATATGAAATTACTGAATAAGATGATTCATTCCATTGAGCAACACATGCTCTATATTGTCTCATTTGACAAGGGATATGAAAACAAAATACCTAGTTACTATTGGCTCTGCACCATACCAAGAAACAATAAACGCTGGTGGTATCTTCTAGTGTGACAAAAGACAGTGACGCTAGATTGCTTTTAAAAGGACTCATATTGTCTGTTTCGAGCCAGATGGGTGTTAACTCATATACTTAACATACAGTCAATTCCCTGACTCCAAACAGACTGAATGTTGCATCACTATTCTCATCATATATTTTCTTTTGCTACGAGTATGAGCACATTGTGCTACAGCTCCTTGTTTACATGTCATTTACTCTCCTTTTGGCCTAAATGTGTATTTATTAACTGCCATCTTTTAAATCTTGTGTTATATTCTTCCAAACCGACTGTCTCAGCAACTACCATATACCTTTGAAAAAAACTGTCATATCTGCTATGGAAGACTTGTATTAATTATTGTGTATTATGTTTGTAAATAACTACAAATATAAACAGAAATGTACATTTTTTTATATATTTGATAAAACCGAGTAGTGTTCATTGTAGAGTGACATGAACAGATAGTAGATACATTACAAGACTTGCATGTTTGCATTATACTCTGTTTCTTTACTAATATTCCTCTTTACCAGTAGATTGTTACTCCATGTTTCAAAGATGTGCTCATGCTACGTATTTATGACAAAACTGCTTTGAATGAAGCAAATTCTTATTGCGAGTGTATATTTTTTCTAATTCTGTATTCAACTTTTATTTGATGACCAATAATTATGCAAACAAAAATACTGCTGGTATATTCCTTGTATTATGCGATGAGAATTATTTCTTCTTTTTTTCTTTAAGAATGTATCATCCTCTTGAATGGTGTATAATTCAGGTTGATCTCTTGTGAGCATCATGATGAAATGCATGTTACAAAAGTGAACCCAGATGTGAATTATGAAAGTGACTGGTAAATATTAAAAGTCATGACGCAGATTTATATAAAAAAAAAAGATCGTCTGTGTAGCATAATATTGTCTTCAATTTGTAATGATAAGGGTGGTGATGAGGAGGAGCAGGAGGTAAAGAAGGGTGATGATGGTAATGGTGATGAGGACAGTGATGATGATGGCAATGATGATGGTGGTGACGACTATGATGATGGTGAAAATAGTGATGGTGGTGATGATGATGCTGGTGGTGGTGATGATGGTCAGATGGTGATAATGATAATAATAGTGATGATGATAACAATAGAAATGGTGATGATGATAACAATAGAAATGGTGATGGTGGTGATGATGATAACGATGGAAATATTGATGATGAGAATGATGGTGGTGATGATAACAATGAAAATGGTGATGATGATAATAAGAATGATGATGGTGGTGATGATTACAATGGAAATGGTGATGATAATTGTGATGCTGATGAGGAGGAAGGGGTGAATTAAGGTGATAAACATCACGAGACTGATGAAGATGATAACAATGTCTACATCTGTATACAAAGTGATCAACTCTTCATTAGCTTCTTGCTTTGAATGAAACACAAACCTGTCGCAGCAGATGCCTCTTTATAAAGGCCCCATGTTTATGGTGGCCAGATTTCTTCTAATTATTACAATCTGTCTAGGAAATAATACAAAAACAACAAATCTGTACATTTTCCCTTTGGTGACCTTTAATTTAATCATTCAAAAGCCAGTTGGTACATAATTTATACATGAACTCAAGACTGGCAAAATTTAACCAAAAATAAATCTAAAGATATATCAAATTTTCTTTAATGAGAGGAGAAATGTGCTGAGGATGAGAAAGAGCTAGATGGAATGAGATTTGAAAGGGAGAAACAAAGCTGCAAGAAAATAATTTTCTTCGTATATGACATGTTTACATAATATTTATTTACTACCTTGTTTATTATCAAGAAGATAAATTTTGCTTCCTTCTTTCATGCAGTCTGAATCGGCTCGGTGTAAAATTGTCAGAGGTAAAACTGTCGGAGGTAAACATTTCAGGGATAAAATTGTCAGAGGTAAAACTGTCAGGGGTAAAACTGTCGGGGGGTAAAAATGTCAAAGGTAATAATGTCGTAGGTAAAAAATTCTTAGCCAATCTAATATGGAAGTAAACGGTAGAGAGGATCCCTGTCATTTTTTGTACTGATAAAGTTAGAGCAAGATGACCGGCTGGTCATAAGAAAATGTAATTCTTGCCACTTTAATTACCAGTTGCGCTTTAAGAAAACAATAAACAACTGGTCACATGCCCGCTCTCTACCAATCATTTGATTAGAAACTACGTCACCATTTTATAAAAGGGAATGGAGATATAACATAAGCAGGTTCCTGGCAGATGTTCTCTTTTCAATCCCAGTCTAGACTTAGTCCATGATCATGATCTGGTCCACTCTGGTCCATAATGCTGAGATGGTTTAGACTGCAGTCCATCCTCCATCAAGGACCAATGACGATCCAGTCATATTATCACATGCTGATGAACAGATGAAATTCACTGCTTCACCAACCTGCTCCACAGTGGTACATACTTTAGATGGGTGCTTCTCCAACATAACCTCCTGCAAGAATAAAATAATCATCATCAATCTCGATAGACTCCAACAAGCCTCTACAAAAGTTTTTGAGCAATAATATATCAGTTGTATTTCATTAGTTGATCTGAAAC
>JAVYIG010009036.1:0-82761 GCA_035222895.1 Strongylocentrotus droebachiensis
TTAAACTGCTATAAAACGCTAGCATGGCTATATAGATAGCATATTTAGGGAGATGTGATTTGGTCCAGCTAGCGACACGCCCTTTCACTGTCTTCGCTTCAGGCGACCTCGGTTTGAACTCAGTCACACAATTCGTCTGTCAAAGGTTATACGTCACTTACCCAGTACCACAAGCAGCGGTCCAGCACACGGCGGCAATTACGAGATTGAAGCTGGTCAAGCAGCCATTGTTTGAAACCATCTGACCTCTCAGCTAGCACCCCAAATCGTCGAACAACATTGTCGTCATCACATGCGTTAGAACTTTTGTCCGATTGAGACATGGTTCAAATAATGTTCAAATAAGGATAAGCGATGGACAGAGCGCCAACTCAAGAAACGCAAACACAGTATGCTGGCCTTATGTAATAGGGGCTTGACCAGTCGAGGGTGTAGCCTTTATCAAGACGTTTCATGTTTCATAGTTTTTTTCTTTCTTTCTTATACTGCCTGTTTAAGTATAGAGGGTATAATCGTGGCATAATCCACTCTAATACAGTTTTAAGTCCCATGCAAAGCAGACAGGAATTGATTCTAACTGCACCAGAAAGGAGGAATGAGAGGTAGGAAGGGGGGGGGGGGGGCGGGGGTGTGCATGTGACGCGGAGTGGGTGCTGAGGGGGTCCATGCAGAAACTGCCACCTCCGCTTTTCGAGTTATATCATGGTCGAAAATGTCTTCAAATTTCATATACATCCCATTTTACATTCCTCCAAAGAAAATACAAGGGTAGCATGCATAATCATTCTACAAAGCCTCAACCCAGGTCGAAAATCCCATAGAGACCAATAGAGACCATTAGAAAAATTCTATTGGTCTCTAATGGTTTCTGTTGGAGTCTATTGGTTTCTGTTGGACCCATAGAATTGAATCCAATAGAGACCATTCAAACATCAGAAACCAATAGAAACCAATAGCACCCATAGAAACCAATAGAAATAGAAACCAATAGGACCAATAGAAACCAATAGAAACCAATAAGACCAATAGAAACCAGTTCTCTGTGTTTCGCCAAAGCTAGCGACCACGTTACCATATGGCTCCTTTATAAAAATCGACCCATTGAGTACCAGTAGTTAGCAAAAGGTCTCAAACGTTCACAAATAGTGGCAAAGGATTGGCAAATAGTTGCTAATCTTCGCAAAAGTTGTCGCTAACATTTGTTTACAGTCGCTATAGTCGCAACTGCCTTTCGCAAACACTTTCGGAGACATTCGCTCAAATGTTACTAATTGTCGCTAAACGTCACTTAATGTCGCTGATTTTCGCCAACATTCGTCAGAAAAGTTGGCGAATCCAAATTCGCAATGTTCGCAAGCATTCGCTGCTCAGTGAGATAGGCCCTTTACGACTGTTTTGCAATCGCCTGCAACTGTTTGTGGATAAATAATTTCGCAAAAAAATGTTGAACAGGTTAAACATTTATTTCTGAGTTCCTGAGATACAAGGGTTCAAACTTCAAAGGCAGGGGGCCACCCCATTTTTGCCAAAAATCTCAGAATTTGATGGGCCGTATCTCCCAAACCCTTCACCTGATTGACCTCAAATTTGAGATTTGGTGCTGTGAGATCACACTAAACAAGAACACTAAGTTTCAGCAAAATTAAATATGGTCGGGTTAAAGTGTTCAAATTTGTTGGGTGATTTAACATGGAATGACCCATTACAGTAATTCAAGTGTGAAAATACGATAGTTTAAACTATTTTTTTGCGGTAAAAACTGTAACCTATATACCAATATTCTTT
Source organism: Strongylocentrotus droebachiensis (assembly GCA_035222895.1). Classification (NCBI taxonomy): domain Eukaryota; kingdom Metazoa; phylum Echinodermata; class Echinoidea; order Camarodonta; family Strongylocentrotidae; genus Strongylocentrotus; species Strongylocentrotus droebachiensis. Next base: position 1,786 of record JAVYIG010009036.1, read on the forward strand.
AAAAGTTCGACACAGAGATCATTTATATGGAAGTTTCACGATAGCTTATCATCTAAGTAGATGCCCAAGAATTCAATATTGTAACAATTAAAATAGAGGTAAATTCGCTTAGAAAGAGGTCTATCGATTGTCCAGGTGGATGGTATATAACACCATTTATTATATTCTTGTTCTGTTTATTATATAATTCTATAAAAGGATTTTCATTCAGTAGCAATGTTAATTCTCGTTTCTCTTTACAGTACGTACCGGAACGATCTATCAATGTACATACCAGTACCACTACCACGTTTATTTTGTCGATTATTGCATATCAAATCATAATTTGCTAAATCATACAATTTTATTGATAATGTACATATCACACAACCAGGTTACAGTTAGACCAATTATTTTAAGAGGACATTTTAATTTTTTTTAATTTTGTTTTGGTCCCGAAATTTGAAATTTTGACCGATCGCCATTTCGTTCCGTTGTGGGTGGTGGGGGGGGGGGGGGGAGGGGGGGGGGGGGGGGGTAAGGTCATATTGTTTAGGTCATCCGTTAGGATGTAAAAAAAAAATTAATAAAAAAAAAACATACACATACAAAAACTGAAGGGGGGGGGGTTAACCACCCCCCCCCCCCCCCCTGCGTACGCGCCTGGCTACGAGTAATGCATGCATGCAGAGCCTCTGCTGCTTCTGACGAAGCCAGAAGTGAAAGATCTGTAACTCTGCTCGAGGCTGCAATTTAGAGTCTGCGGGTCTGTAGACTACACTAGCAGTGTTTCGGTCGCTCCCTAGCACCGTGGACCTATTACATAATAGGTCCATGCTAGCACTGACCAGTGGACGTAATCATTTTGACTGGTATGTCCCCTGTTGTCCGAAATCATTGATCGGAGGAGCGCTGTGGTGTAACGTCCATTCAAGCAGTAAGAGTTGGGAGATGTGAGATATACTTGTATTATAACGGGTAGGCCTGTGTATTAAACGTGTTGGGTTAGATAATAGCCGGGGTCAAGTGGCGAAAGGGACTGTATAATTTAATTTAACTAGCTAATAGCTGTGGTGAAAACTGGTGATATAACACAAACATGGTGAGTTATAATTAATTATTTCTCGGGGGTCAGTTTTATGAACCTCACATTAACATACTTGTTCTGTAATTCTGCTCTTGATTTTAGCCGTACTGGCATATGTGCATGGATTGGCTCAGGTCAAGGGTACACTTTACTTACTTTAATTTAATACACGATGTTGTAGGTCTAAGCCTGTTCATCGATCCAGGATTCTTCCGTGATTACTGCTATTTGTGGAGGGATTGAAAACTGGGAAATTGTTCAATTATCCAAAACCATGAGACTCAAACACACATTAGCATTTTTATATTAGAAAGTACCATTGGGGAAGCTCCAAACAAGGTTTCAGCTAATTGAATTCTAATAAAGATTTGAGAGCAATTTTATGATGATTTTTTTTTGAAATATTCAAGGCTAGATATAAGAAAATACTTTTTTAGCAATAGAGTTGTGGAACTGTGGAATGGTCTCCCAGAAAACGTTGTGGCAGCTGGGTCGGTAAACTCATTTAAGAATAGACTTGATAGTCACTGGTCAAAGAATGCAAGCCTTTTGTATGAGCCGGTCTAGGTTTTTTTTTTAAAACATCACTTTATTGTTCAAACTTGCACAACAAAGGAAAACAATAGCCCAGGACAATTCCATTTTACTGGAAAATGCAGGGCATTACAAGTACATACATGTAGATATACAGTGAATAATGTTATATAACATCAACAAAAATTAACTAATTTTACAACATAGTGAAAGCTGAGCTAGGAGTTATGGATATTTATAAGGTCATATTTTTTAGGTCATCCGTTAGGATGTAAAAAAAAAATAATCCGTTAGGATGTACAAAAAAAATAATAATAAAAAAAAAAAAAAATCAAAGCTCAAAGGGGGGGGGGGATAGGATTAAGGTCATCCGTTAGAATGTAAAAAAATAATAAAAAAAAAAAAAAAAATCAAAGCTCAAAGGGGGGGGGGGGATAGGATTTCCCCCGAAACATACACATACAAAAACTGAAGGGGGGGGGGGGTTAACCACCCCCCCCCCCCCCCCCCCTGCGTACGCGCCTGGCTACGAGTAATGCATGCATGCAGAGCCTCTGCTGCTTCTGACGAAGCCAGAAGTGAAAGATCTGTAACTCTGCTCGAGGCTGCAATTTAGAGTCTGCGGGTCTGTAGACTACACTAGCAGTGTTTCGGTCGCTCCCTAGCCTATCCGATAGGCGTCGGGCTGTACAAGTATACTAATCGCGTTTATGTGGAGAGTGGAATCGGCGCGGGCGTCAGCCCGAGCGCCTATCATCACTGGTCAAACTCACACAGTGTTAATTTCATTGTTTCATTGTTTCGTTCGTAGAAAATCTACGAACCCCCTGCAAAGCTCTTTCATGAATATTTATGAGGCATGGACCAAAATAGGCCAATGAGCGATGAGGAACCTGGAGATGATATTTGATTGGTTGAATCAAAGTGATCGATCACCAAATAAGGCTAATCTTATGAATCATGCATGAGAATACGCTCGTCACACATAAGATAGACATATATGAATAATGATGAGTTGAGCAGTGATGATAGGCGCTCGGGCTGTCGCCCGCGCCGATGTCAGTCTCCATAACGCGATTAGTATACTTGCCATAGCCCGACGCCTATCGGATAGGCTAGTCGCTCCCTAGCACCGTGGACCTATTACATAATAGGTCCTAATGGTTTGTCCCCTCTTGTCCGAAATCATTGATCGGAGGAGCGCTGTGGTGTAACGTCCATTCAAGCAGTAAGAGTTGGGAGATGTGAGATATACTTGTATTATAACGGGTAGGCCTGTGTATTGAACGTGTTGGGTTAGATAATAGCCGGGATCAAGTGGCGAAAGGGACTGTATAATTTAATTTAACTAGCTAATAGCTGTGGTGAAAACTGGTGATATAACACAAACATGGTGAGTTATAATTAATTATTTCTCGGGGGTCAGTTTTATGAACCTCACATTAACATACTTGTTCTGTAATTCTGCTCTTGATTTTAGCCGTACTGGCATATGTGCATGGATTGGCTCAGGTCAAGGGTACACTTTACTTACTTTACTTTAATACACGATGTTGTAGGTCTAAGCCTGTTCATCGATCCAGGATTCTTCCGTGATTACTGCTATTTGTGGAGGGATTGAAAACTGGGAAATTGTTCAATTATCCAAAACCATGAGACTCAAACACACATTAGCATTTTTATATTAGAAAGTACCATTGGGGGAAGCTCCAAACAAGGTTTCAGCTAATTGAATTCTAATAAAGATTTGAGAGCAATTTTATGATGAATTTTTTTTGAAATATTCAAGGCTAGATATAAGAAAATACTTTTTTAGCAATAGAGTTGTGGAACTGTGGAATGGTCTCCCAGAAAACGTTGTGGCAGCTGGGTCGGTAAACTCATTTAAGAATAGACTTGATAGTCACTGGTCAAAAAATGCAAGCCTTTTGTATGAGCCGGTCTAGGTTTTTTTTTTAAAACATCACTTTATTGTTCAAACTTGCACAACAAAGGAAAACAATAGCCCAGGACAATTCCATTTTACTGGAAAATGCAGGGCATTACAAGTACATACATGTAGATATACAGTGACTAATGTTATATAACATCAACAAAAATTAACTAATTTTACAACATAGTGAAAGCTGAGCTAGGAGTTATGGATATTTCTAGCTATAGATGAAATAAGAGGAGCTAAATATTGAAATTTCATTTGATATATCAACCTAATAAATACGAAGCATACATAATGAGTATTATAAGAGTTTGATTAGAGTTAATGTTTAATACAAAGAGGATTCTATCAGTGCCAGGCAATGAAAAGAGGCGAGCAGTAGAAAGAAATATAAGACTGTTTAGAAAACTACATGGGGTATGGACTATGTTGCGTGTTAACTAGTAATCCCACATAATTCCTTTTTAATTAAACTACTAAAAAGCAGTATCCCTCCAAATTGATTATGGTTAAAAACTGGTTCTATATTCTATAATTTCACATAAGAAACAATGATTACAGAATTATCAGAAACCTCTTCTGTCTATCTCAACAGTGACAGACAATTAAACTATCACTAGGCCCTTGGTAGTTACTATTAATAATCAAACATAGATAACTTCCAACAGCACAATAATGTAAAGGAGACTCAACTTAGTCACTATGGTATTAATGATTACCGCTTAATACAAGTCTCGAAATATCAGGAGTCCTGTTCAGTACAACTTAAGACAGTACTAAAACAAGTCAGTTAAATATCATTCACACTGCATGAATAATAACAGTCAAGAAAATACTACTCAAATCTAAGCTAGACAGCGTTTAGATTTACTTACATAGGCACGAAATATTGTGGTTCAACAAACCACTAAACAAATCTCTACTTGTGTATGTGTACGGAATGCACAACACGAGAATACAACAATATATCGGTGGATCTAGACTATAGCAGAGCTAGATCAGTAGACCAGGCATAGGCCTAGAACTAGTGCAATTATAAACATGTAAAATATGTGTTAGTAAGCGTACGCACTCAACAACAGGCACTCAGTCAGTCAAAATAAGGCATCACAATGATAAACAATGCAATGCATAAATCACAATATAATTAACGTTACGTGAGTCATTGGAGTTGAATTCAAAGTAGATCTTCTTCAAGTTCTAGATAGATGTAGAAACTAGCTAGTCGAAAACGGTGGTCGATGAGCTGGTTGTCGATCGCGTAGGATATGCAGACGATGATCCACGCTAGGTGAATACCACGATGATGAAGACGATGTTGAAGACAACGATGATGGCAACGATGATGAAGATGACGCTGGTGAAGACAGCGATGATGAAGTCGACGATGAAGACGACGCTGGTGAAGACAGCGATGATGAAGTCGACGATGATGAAGACAACGGTGATGAAGACGATGATGAATCAGTATAACAGATGAATACAATCATGATGCAGTCAATGTCAATAGATCAACTTCAGTGACTTGCGATGCAGGTCGAAGAATCAAATGTCGAGACAATATATATCATATGAAGTCGATGATAAAAGCTTGTCAAACAATAATGCAGGTAAGAAAAACATTAGATCATATTAAATGTTCTATTCTCACTGCACGGCGAATTAAATAGTGTCGTCAATGCAGAACACAAGAGAGAGTCAAAATATATCTTGTAAAACGTACAAGATGTAAATAGGCGAGCACGTCCACCGGGAATGGTCCGGGGACGTAGTAGTTCAATCCTCGTTGGATACAATTTTCTAGGTACAATAATCGACACAATAACAGCATGTGTGTATACCAATATTAAAACAGTTCACTGATGAGGATTTTCTTTAAGTTCTTCCAAAAAACACAAATGTCTGGGATGAGGTTGGTTTGGGTACACTCACTCTAGTGGAATTGTGGAGATGCCTTCTTTTGTCCATCGCTCTACTTTCAGGTCTGTGTACATAATATTGTCTCATGTTAATTACACAACCTCCTCCCTCCACAAATAGCAGTTATCATGGAAGAATCCTGGATCGATGAACAGGCTTAGACCTACAACATTGTGTATTAAAGTAAAGTAAGTAAAGTAAAAAAGGCCTATTTTCATTACTTTTAATGTTACATTCAAAACATGCACTAATTGGTTCCCCATTTTTACTAATGGGATGCAAAACTTATGATCTTTTGAAATCTTGATGTAGAATCTATATGTAATACTTAACATTTATGTTGAGTTAATTCCTATTATTTTACTTTTTACACAGAATATGTAGTTGTGATATATCATTTCCAAACGGGAATAGCAAATCGGTCGATTTTAGTCAAGAAACATTGTTTTATAGCTTAATTAATATCTTGGCCTTGAGAGGGAGCTATGCAACATAAAGAGTTTATTATTGACAATTTCATAAATTTAGACTCGATTTCAACCGCGACAACGATCACTGAATATTGTAGGCTCACCGTCGCCGTTTTCACGAACCGGCACAAGCCACCGAAATCCCTTCAAAATGTAGTTTTTATTTTTTTTTGCATTTTTAGCATAAGTTATCAACAATCTTTCATCTCACCAAATTTCAGCATCCAAAACGCTTTAGTTTTTGAGATATCCATGGTTACACAAATGACAAAAACGACACACGAGCCAAAAAGCACGATTCATATTTTCACGAACCGGCACGCGCCGTTATAAGTCAATGGGCTGTGCCGGTTCGTGAAAATATCTTTGCGCTTACAAGACCTAGACGACGCGACACAGGCGGTTGTGCCGGTTCGTGAAAATAAAATACGCGCTAAGACAGCGCGAGCGCTTTTGTCTTGCGCGTAAAGTTACATAGGAAAAACGACACAGTGGCTTGTGCCGGTTCGTGAAAATATTTTTGCTACGTAAACAGCAAAATAATATTTTCACGAACCGGCACGAGAGTCCAAAGCTTCGTAATATTAATAGTAATTGTCATTATGCTTAACAAATGGAATGTATAGAAAATACAGAATATTTTCCTTTCATTGATATGTATTTTGTGATATAAAATTTGACATAAGGCATGTTTCTGGCGAATTCAAAACGGGCTAAACGTAAAACGCGTTTTTCTCAGAATGTACTTATTTCGTTGCGCGTTGGGCTGTGCCGGTTCGTGAATTATGCCTCCAATATGTTCATTTGAACCAAATTCATGACCCCATACCAAAACTTTGTATTACCTAAAAATTGATTTATTTACAAGCTTGCAATGTTATAATGTTTAGTTTCACTTAATCTTTGATTTCCAATCAGATCATTTCATTCCGGGTCATGGTTTTAAAAAATATTTAGATTTCTGTAAATGGAAAATGTTTGTTGTCCTGCAGTTATGTAAATACCAGTGCAACAGAATCTATACAAAAACATATTGTATTCTTTCAAAATGATAAATGGTGTATATAGGTGAATGAAGAGCACTGATAACATTGTATTCCCCATGTTTAACTTGTATGTGTTATTTAATCAACAATATGTGGACACCGAGTTATGTACGTGACAGTTATGTGTCGTACACCATGTTTTTTTTCTTCTTGTAATAAGACCACCTATATTTAGTTATTTGTCATGGTAAGGTAGTAAAATATGTATAAAACATACACATGTCTGATTCAATGGTGAGAAGAATATTACAAAATATTGCAGTTTGAACTTTTTCATGTCATGTACATAAGTACATAACTAGACACTATTATGAAAAGTCACCGAGTTATGTACGTTACTACCAATCAAAAAATTGAAATAAATTATCATAAATATATCAATTTAATTCTTACAGCATGAATTGCACCCTTCTGCATTTTCATTTAAACAAATATTTATTGAATTTAAGGAACAAGAAGGTATTATTTGAATATAAAACTACTGTTGGTGTCCACAGTTATGTACGATTAAGTACAGAAATCTTACATTTCAGTCCTGAAATAGTAGTTTACAAAATATTTACACATTGCAAATTATGTTTCATTCAGGAAACACATCATTCCTTCAATAGAAGACGTTATCAGACTAATGCGAAACCATATCTGACAATAAGAATAAGGCAAAGAGAAAGCATGTAGAGAATACGATGTACTGTACATAACTCGGTGTCCACATTTGTTTTGGCCATATTCTAATAACTAAATTGAAAAAATTGATATGGCAATGGTTTTAAGTTTTGTTTACGATATGTTTTAACATCTAATGTACTTTGTCAGAAAAAAAGTTAAATTATAAGACAAATATCAGCATGAAGTGGACATCGAGTTATGTACGTAACATTTTTGATGTGATATTTGGCTACCATTTGCCGTTTTTTGAGTTTTTAGCTATGTGTTGCATAATGTTTGCAGATTACAAAAATATTGTTGCCACAGTCTATAATTGACTTTTAAAACCCACCTCATACGTAACACTTTTGTGCCCTTGATCAGAGCCATGCACATATAGGTTTACTATAAATATGATGCAAAACGGTGATGATAGCAAAATCATATGTCTCTCCAACTGACTCTGCTATGTCATGCATGTGGTTATATCAAGCCTTATCGAGGAGTCCAATTAATTACTTTGTCAGAAAAAAGTTAAATTATAAGACAAATATCAGCATGAAGTGGCATCGAGTTATGTACGTAACATTTTTGATGTGATATTTGGCTACCAATTGCCGTTTTTTGAGTTTTTAGCTATGTGTTGCATAATGTTTGCAGATTACACAAATATTGTTGCCACAGTCTATAATTGACTTTTAAAACCCACCTCATACGTAACACTTTTGTGCCCTTGATCAGAGCCATGCACATATAGGTTTACTATAAATATGATGCAAAACGGTGATGATAGCAAAATCATATGTCTCTCCAACTGACTCTGCTATGTCATGCATGTGGTTATATCAAGCCTTATCAAGGAGTCCAATTAATTAAATAACTCCTTGGTTATATAAGGGAGGTATGTGACCTCCCTCATATCATGGGCCACGTGTAGACAAGAACATAGTAGGTTCATTGTTATTCCTAATAATTACTATTACTACTGTGCTGTTATTATTTGTGTTATCATCATCTTCTTCTTCTTCCTCCGCTCTATCGGAGATCAGCAGCTACCAGAGTTACTGCAAGTCGCCATAGCAGGCAGCCTTGTCATGTCAGGTAGAATGTGTACTGGCGATTGTATAATTAGCACGAGCAGAGTGGATATTGTATAAAAATGACAGTGGTGCATTAAAGGGCCCATGACATCGAAATACAAGTGTATTCCCGATGGTGTGCAGTCCTGCATACCGTATCAGGACAATTACCCCCTGGGCAATCACCCCCGGAAAATTACCCCCCGGAAAACTACCCCCCGAGGACAATTACCCCCCGGAAAATCACCCCCCGGAGAATTTCCCCCCGAGGACAATTACCCCCAAGGACAATTACCCCCGGAAAATTACCCCCCGGAGAATTACCCCCCCCCCCCCGAGGACAACTATCCCCCAGAGACAATTACCCCCCGAGGACAACTACCCCCGAGGACAATTACCCCTCGAGGACAACTACCCCCGAGGACAATTACCCCCCGAGGACAACTACCCCCGAGGACAATAACCCTCCGAGGACAACTACCCCCGAGGACAATTACCCCCCCCCCATGGACACTACTGCGCATGGTGGCTCAGTGGTCAGAGTGCCCGTCTCATGAACGGAAGGTCGTGGGTTCGAACCCCGGCCGAGGCATACCAAAGACTTATAACAATGGGACCTTCTGCCTTCTAGCTATAGGCGCTCAGCATATTAGATTGGAGAAGGGTAGTAATGATTATGTTATGTTATGCAGGGCCCACTGGAAGAGCAGTTTCATGACTGAAGTGGCTACCCTGGGTAAATAAAACGCTATTATCAGGTGGGCTGTATCTATACAGACCACCTTATAATTTTGTTAAAATTGCCTTTATCAGGTGGGCTGTACCTATACAGACCACCTTATAGTTTTGTTATAATTGCCTTTATTATTATCAGGTGGGCTGTATATAATACAGACCACCTTATATTTTTGTTAAAATCGCCTTTATTATCAGGTGGGCTGTATCTAATACAGACCACCTTATAATTTTGTTAAAATCGCCTTTATTTATTTCTTTATTTTTCTTATTTCCACCCACTTTTTTGTTAGCAAGATAACTTTGTAATAGTTCAATCAAATGCTTTGATATTTGGCACACACATGTATAGGCATATGGACAAAACACGGTAAAGTTTTCAACCTTGACCTTGACTGATGACGTCATCTAGGCGCCATTTTGTGAAATTTTCGGAAAATCAATTCATGATCATATCTTCATAACCAAAAAATATTTCTCATTCATATTTATCATGATCAAGGTCAACATCAGTCCAGTTAATTTCAGGTCAAAATACGCGCGCGTCAATCCGCGCGCAAAATTGTTAAATGTTCAAAATCATCTCAAATTTATTTTGCATACGTTTTAGGTCATTTTAAGCATTTTTTTAAAAATCGCGCACACGCGCATGCTCGCGCGTTTTCGCGCGTAACACCATTACAAAACATAGAATCGCCATTTTTTTTTCTTTTATGATATTTCTCATATTCTTTCGAGGAATTTGATACCATGTTTATCTCTTTATGACCATTAATAACAAGATGAGCGTAATTCAAGATAAATGACCGTGCGCGCGAGCTCTTTTAATACATAGCATATATGGGCAAAAACATGCCTATACAAAATCCATTATAGCTCTTTGGAATGAACCGTGACCTTCAATTCTTTTTCATATTTGGATAGAGTATGAGTCGGAGATATGATTCTATGTCTCATTTGGCCATTAAGTGTATCGTGACATCATCATAATGACCTTCGAACTAAAAATAGGAATTTGCATATTATGACGTCAGCATATTTATGGAAAATTGATTGTATCTCTGTATATATTGATCAATTTTCTTCAAAATTTCGATATGTTGTAGCTATGATAATTCTCTACAAGTTCAATAATAACCCTTTTTTCATTTTGATGACGTCATTAGAGTGAAAATTTCGATTAAAGGCCTCATGTAAAAAATGACATAATTTGCATGTTATGCCTATAGAAGGTGATTTTAATTCACGTTATGAATCTACATGATATTGTTTTTTAAGAATTTGTAAGCAGTATGTCACTTATTTTTGCTCTATTTTGTCTCGTATTTTAGTTGACCAGCCCACCTATACTTGTTCCAAACAAGTATTATATGTCTAGTTTTTCTTATTTCGACCCACTTTTTTGTTAGCAAGATAACTTGAAAATGGTTGAATGAAATACCTTGAAATTTGGCACACATATGTATAGGCATATGGAGAAAACACAGTGAGGTTTTCAACCTTGACCTTGACTGATGACGTCATCTAGGCGCCATTTTGTGAAATTTTCTGAAAATAAACTCATGATCATATCTTCATAACCAAAAGGTATTTCTCATTCATATTTATTATGATCAAGGTCAATATCAGTCCAGTCCATTTCAGGTAAAAAAACAAGCGCGTGCGCGTACGTCCGCGCGTCAATGCGCGCGCAAAATTTTTAAATGCTCAAAATCGTCTCAAATTTATTTTGCATACGTTTCAGGTCATTTTAAGCATTTTATAAAAAATCGCGCGTATGAGCATGCGCGCGCGTTTTCGCGCGTAACACCATTACACAACATAGAATCGCCATATTTTTTCTTTCATGATATTTCTCATATTTGTTCGAACAATTTGATACCATGTTTATCTCTTTATGATCATTAATAACAAGATGAGCGTCAATTCAAGATAAATGTCTGTGCGCGCGAGCTCTTTTAATACATAGCATATATGGTCAAAAACATGCCTATACAAAATCCATTATAGCTCTTTGGAATGCACCGGGATCCTCAATTTTTTTTTCCTATTTAGATAGAGTATGAGTCGGAGATATGATTTCATGTCTCATTTGGCCATTAAGTGTATCGTGGCAATTGATCAGTTCTTCTTCTGTACTCTGGGATGTTTCAGGAAATGTGGACAGTGGCAGTGGCAGTTGCCTTCCCCGTACCCCACCACCACCCCACCACCCCCACCACCCCGCCCCCTTTCAACCGCCTGTCATAATCTTGCCCATGACTTAGAAAAGTTAGTGCATCGATCAACATGAATATAATATAATATCGCAATGTTTGGTTTAATGGTTTATTTTGCCTGACTACTAAGAAAACACGTGTATGCTTGTAAGCAACCAATACTCTACATAATCCTTATTGTGATTAGATTAGAATGACATAAACTTTTCTATTAAAAAGTTTCGGCTGGGTATGCAAAGTTATTTTTTCTCTCGATTACAAGTAATTCAGTACAAAAATCGAAGGAACATTATGAAACTACTTGATTCGATTGAATCTCAGTTTTAGTCTTTGTGTGTTTCAAATAGGAAGTTCCACAACTACAATTGAGATCAATTTGAAATCTTTTCTGCTTAGACATGAATAATTTAAAATCGTTACTAACTCCTTGAACTTCTAAGGATCTCACGATTTGATGATTGGAATATGTCATTAGGTACCAGCTTATAAGTTTGGTAACACGTCACCGTCTAATGTTTAGTGATTTATCAAATTGTATTAAAAAATGTAGTATATCGTTATACGCTGATGACACATTAATACATTACCCTGGTAAAACATCAGAAACTATTGAAAATGTCATTAATGCTGATCTTATACGTCTTTCAAAATGGTTGAATTCAAACAAATTATTTCTCAATACTAACAAATGTGAGGTCATGTTAATTGGATCTAGAACCAAAGTTAAAAATCGAATGATTAATATATATATTAATGATGTAAAACTCAATCAGATACATCATTGCAAATACCTAGGTATATATATATAATTCACACTATTGAGATGAATATGCTATATTTTCGGAGAAAAGATATTAAAAAGCTGTACCTATTTAAAAGTATAAAGAAGTTTATATCTCAGAATATTGCACTTATGTTTTATAAAACAATATTACAAAGTAAGCTAGACTATTGTGATGTTGTTTGGAGAATTATAAAGAAAGAATATGTTAAGAAACTTCAGGTTCTTCAGAATAGAGCCCTCCGAATTGTATTAAAAGATGAGGCGAGATATCCTACAATTTCCCTGTATCAGCTGTTAAAGCTTGATATTTTAGAAAAGAAAACAGATGAACATGCTCTTTACATGATGTATATAAAGCTGTTAATCATAACTTGCTAGATTTATTTACACTAATAAAATGTATTTATAATATGATAAATTCAATTAATAATTGTGCACTACCAAAATTAAAAACATGTTTTAAGAAAAAAAGTTTCAGCTATTTCGGTGCGAAGTGCTGGAACTCTATTCCACCAGAACTTAAACGTGAGTTATCTATAATGAATTTCAAACGTAATCTAAATAAGTATATGGAATCAAGAGCTATTAATGAGTAATCACCGTCCCCTTTACATATTGCATAGGTATTGTTAGTGTATGTTATATTTGTTTTGTATATATTTATGTTATCATTATTTTGTTGAATTATGTTGTATGTTATTTTGATATTGTATGTTTTATGTAGATGCACGGCCCTACGGAAGAACAGTCCACGGGCTGAGGTAGGCCTTCATGCTTAACTAATTAAATGAAATGAAATGTAGCAGCTTTTATAATGGATGGATATTTATTCCACTCCTTAGCTGCTGCACAGTGACTGTGCGATCTCCTGCCCTACTCTGAGCCACGTGAAAAGTCAATCGGAATGGGTCTGCATAGGAGCGAAGGTTTGTACGCACAGATCGATACAACTCAAGACAACCATTAAAATACTCTGGCGCCTGATCATGGAAACAATTGTATAAAAATAAAAGAATCTTAAACACAATCCTCTGTTTGATTGGCAACCAATGAAGGCATGTTAATAGAGGCATGGCATCATGACTACGGTCTAAACGAAACAATAATACGAGCAGCCCAGTTCTGCAAACTTTGAAGCCTTCTTATATGTGTTTGAGGGACTTCTATAAGCAGCCCGTTACAATAATCCAACTAGGAAAGAACATGGCTGCTAATCACATGATGACATGCAACTTCAGATACATACTAATATATCGGATACATTCTTCAACTGAAATCGTACAGATTTACAAAGCTGGTCTATTTGGTTAGACATGAACATGTTGCAATCGAAATTTACACCAAGGTTCTTGACCGATGTAGATGATGTAATCTGAGTGGATCCAAATGTAAGATTAACATCATTAATGTTTCCCAAGTTGTGTTTGGAGCCGATTACCAAAAACTCTTTTCCTCATTTTGTTTAAGTTTATTCCTTTCCCATATACGTACTTATATCTATGACACAATCTGGAAGAGTTTTTAACGCAGTATTAGGTTGCTTAGGGTCAAACGTAACATACAACTGTGTATCATCAGCATGAGTGTGATATGAAACGGTGCAATGTATCAAGTTCCAAACACACCAGGCAAACAATCCGCGAATCCAGACATTCTTTTGACATTCTGTTCAAGACTAATTATGATATTTTAGTATGACATTGTGCCAATTACTTTAATGACTTGTTAGCGGGAGGCCGAATCAACTTAATAGTGTGCTTAACGTAGATCATCGGTATGAAGGACATGGTGTGATTGAACATGTTGATGTGTAAGTGGAATTATTTAATATTATTTTTTTATTTTATTTTTATATTTTTTTTAAATAATTATTTAATATTCTTTGAAATAACCATATCATTAAATCATTGTTATTATTAGATCATGTAAGGAGGCCCTCTGTGTTAAGTTAAAAATGAAATCATCAGCCGACATTAATTTTGACGATTTTACAAGTAACCTTGCCTGCATCCTAAAGAATTTTCTTCTCTGCATTAAGCCCCGCTGTACTACTTATATCTACTTGCGCCCTCTATCTAGCAAACAATGCCTGATCGGTGCCTGTTGGTCCCCCATAATCCTCTTTTTCTCATGTTAATTGAGAGCTGATTTGATAAGATAACCACCTGCCAGTGACCTTGCATGGAGGTCTAATCCCCCTGGTCAAACTAGTGCTTTAAACATTGTATCATGGAATTGATTGTGTGTTTAGTGTTTTTCGTTGTTCTTCTTAGTTTATATCATGTAAACGATATGGGTTTACGCATGGACACTGGATTTGTTTAGACAAAGAGAGAGGGACAAAAGATTGAATTTGGCTGGAAATCACACACATCGATGTCGGATCCCCATTTTCACGCCATGATATATGCACTGGCACACTCTTATATCGTGTCACAGTATTGTAGGTTAGTTCAATACAATTCAATTTGAATGAAATACGATATTTCATACGGCTGACCTTGTAACACGGGTAACAAATTAAATAAAAACACATTTGAAAGGAAAATTCTAAATGGAAACGAACCTTAGTTTAAATCATTTGTTATGATGTTCACGCTCGTAAGTTTTACAACAAAACAAAACTCATGATAAATGGTTGTAATCTGAAAAGCATGGGTGCTTAGAACATGACACATATGTTTGTAGAATAAAATGTATTTGAAGCATGTCCAAATTTAGGTTTAACTTCGTTTCACTTTGATACATACATTCCTCGCTAATATAATATACGATACAACTCAGACAGACATATTACTGAAGTGAAAAATGGAAACAATATTGTGGCTTCTGTTTATGGCGAGGCGTTGTGGCGTGCGCCTGTAATCCAGCTAACAGCGAAAGTTACTAACTGATTCAGCCGAGGACGCAGGTTAAAAACTGAGTCAAGTCTTTCGGATGGTGACAATAAAAGGTCGCCCCTAGACGTAAATAATCATATCTGATTGACACACGTCTGTAAAAACCCAATCACACATCTTATATTAAGGTCCACCATCAATAGCAAGAGATGTATATGTATGTGTAACATAATGTCATTCATGAAATAAGTGAAACCCCAAAACGTAAATACCGAACTACAGTTATGCATTTAAAGATAGTATGCTATACTGGAACCTCAGAATGACTTTATCCGTTAAGCTGATATTGAATAGATCGAGAAAACCTGAATTTCACACAACCATATTTGTTGGCAGCGTAATATAATGTCAGAACTAAACTTATCTAGGCATATAAATCATCTACATGGTGGAAAACACACGGGTCTGTAATTCAATTCTTCACGTGTTGACACTTCATATGATTACATTAGATTCCTCCGTCCCTGGTACAAAATATTACAGATATATGTACTTATTAATCAATTGTTACGAAACGTATTAAGATTTTGGCATACTCTAAATTAAAATACCAACAACATTCAATATAAATATTCGACTTATATGTAGCGCATAATACATCAACGATGTGTCTAAGCGCTGTACAGATGAATTATCACCCCGCTAATGTGGCATTCAGGCTCACACGCACACCACGCTATGTAACATATGTATACATTAATCTCTAAGCCGATTTTGTATTGCTAAGCCGATGATGTTACGAATTCAATATAGATTAATTTCGAAAACAAAAAAGGATATATTTTGAAATTCAAATTATAACAGGTTCACTAGATATTGCTTTATATTAAAAACAGATTTGGGTGTAAAAATAACATGTCACAACGCGTGCTCTGGCTCAAAATATGGCCTAACATACTAATATAAGCATGCAGGGTATAACATGGCGTCTAAAATGCGCCCCTTGACAGATTTTCAAAATCCTGCTTCGAGATGGCCTGCGTTTGCCCATTCAAAATATGCTTGCAAAATTTCAAGTAAAAGCGTTCTGAAAAATGACGTCATAGCCAATTGGTGTTATAATTGGGCGGAAACCAAGCAGAATCCGTATTGGGGCCCTAGTCGAAAACGATTTCCTCAAATGTTCTGTGTTAACTTATACCGTATTTGGTATCATTCGAAAGGACATTGCATTGCGGTCAGTTATGGGTTGTCATGTATTGCATGGTTAATTCACCATTTTGAGCGAAAACTTAGAGATGACGTCATCAAAGGGCATATCTTGAAGTATCTAAATCCCCCCAAAAGGTACGAGTTCGGCCAGGCAAGATGGAACTATAGTCCGTGGGCCAGCGGGGGCTATCGTGCACCCCCCCCCCAATGATCCTATTTCTTGGAAGTCATTTTGTTAATTGCCATTGATTTTATCAGAAAAAAATGTTTTACCAAGAAAAGTCAATCTCATTTAGACATTGTTTTTTGCCCCTTATTTGAAAATATATATGTAAAAATGTCAGTTTTTCGTGTTTTGCACACTTTCTTAGGGTTTGTGAATTATGTACTTACATTTGTCCCTGTTTCTCAGGAGATATAACTCTAATCTACAATAAAAATAACAATACCAAAATAGGTGGACAATTTTGTTTAAATAGATGTAATTGTCTTCAATTATTAATGAATTAAGTCATAAATTTGCATATAATTTAATATGAAAATTTCTGTCTAAAACCTGTCAAAATAACCTGAAAGTTGTATCTGCTATTATCATCAAATAAGCTTTCTAACCTCCTAATTTGGTGTCAAATTATTCATTGATATGTTATCTGATGTTTCCCGCAAATAATGGCAGTATAAGTCAACTCGTATCCCCCTTCCCCCGCATATTACGATTAGTACATTATAGTTATATAATGTATATTCAATCGAAGTTCCTGTAAAAAAACACAATCATGATGCAGTATTCTAATTACTGTTTGGGCTAGCCTATTAACATCAAACTAAATCAAATCAAATTCTAGTTCTCCTGAAAATACACATAACATATGCACACTATATGAAATGGAACATACTTTCTCTTCCCTTTATGGTATCATGAAGGGAAGTACTCTGTACAGCTTTCCTTTGTTATTTCAAAGTAAAATAATGTGAAAAATGACAGTGATCTTTTTTCATGGTTTTGAGCTTTAGGTTCCTGATTGGGTCAGATAATGATGTCTTTTTCTCTAATCGCTCTTTGATGAAAATCTATTTCTGTTTTTTCCCTGTGGTAATTACATTCGTGACATCTTTCTCAACCTCAACTGGAATGCGGGCACCAGAATAAAGTACAAATAACACATTATTGTCATCAACATCAAAATGATTGAGGAAGCTCTTTACATCATGTATGGCCTACTTTACACATCCCTCACTTTTTCTCATCTATGTTTTTTATTGATCTCTGTGTTTATTTCCATGGTGAGCATCAAACATCATGATCTGCAAGGCTGAGATTTGCCGTTAAAAAGCATGCTCGAGCCACCTCTGATATGCACTGTAGTTCTCCATTATGCCACAGAGACCGACACCACTACCACACACACGGCGAGATTTGCCATGCTTCATGATTGTCTCCTCAATCGACTTGACGACAGCACATCGGTTCCCTGGTATAAGCGACCTGTGAACACTTATTGCACCTCTTTTGAGCAATGCCATGGCACCAGGATGTGAATCATCAATGCTTGCCAAGAATACAGCAAGGTAGCTCATATATCGGGAGTAATTGTGACTACCAAATGTGAATAACAGGTCAGGCACAAGGAACAGGAAGTGCAAGTACAATGAAAACATGTTTTCGTTCACAGACCTGATCAATGAAAGAACAATTGTGCCGTCTTCCCAATAGATCATCTTCGAACATTAGCTTTCAAACTCTCATATAACTCTATCAACGCCTTCAGACATGCATTAGCCACAACGTTAGCAAGCCTCTCCTTTGTTGGTGATCGAATTAGCTCTTAGACGATATTATGATATTCCTCAGCTATACCAGACAGTTTATCATCTCTTCCAGTCATTGACAGGAACTCATCAAAATGGAGCCTTTCTAAGCACTCCACCATTGTCGTGTGACAATGCAGACTCCTGTCATAGTTCTTTCCTGTCATGACACCTTTCATAAACCCAGAAGACAAGATATCAGCTTCCAAGATGATATCTTTAAGTCCGGTTTATTGTACTTTTCTGGATGACTCCAATGAGAGGATATGCCTTCATGCAGACGCCCAAGTCAAATGTTGTTATGATATAGTCTTGGTCAACCTCACGGCTCGCTTCTTCTGCAGCTCTCAGGTACTCTTGGATTGTATCAAATTCTAGTATGGGATATTTTATTACAGGATAGTTATCTATGGTCGTCACGTTTGAAGCCACCTCCCCTGTTAACGACAAATCCAGAACAAATATGGAAGCCTTAGACCTGTCTCTCACCTAATCTTTCGAACAAGCATCCACGCAACAATTTCTGGCACATTATTTGAGTGCTTCATATCGGTTGACATAGCAAGATGGAAGAGGACCTTCATGTTCAATAGCCAAGGAAAGTTCTTTGGTACGAGCTACTGAAGGTACTGAGCTATTTCAACCGTGCTCCAAAGCTGCCCGGCGTCCACGTTTCATCCGTAGAAAGCCTTGACAGAACGTGAAAAACGTGTCAGACCTTTATTAGAACGTGAGAAACGTGAGGTACCCCATCAGAACGTGAGGGACCCCATCAGAACGTGACTGGCCGGGAGGGAATGTACTGACATCCGTGGTAGACCGGGGCCGAACCGTAGTGCGCCTTGGAGCCTCCGGGACCCAGCAGCCCCTTTCCCCGCACGGCCCGTCACGGATACCGTGAAAGACCGTGAGAAAACTTGACAAGACCTAACAAAACTTGAACACAGAGAAAAATATTGCCAAAATCCGACGGCGCACTACGTTTCGGGCAAACGGGGCTGCCGTGGCCGCCGGGAACATAGTGTAAACGTAGCATTACCTACTCTGTACTTAGGGTTAGCAAATGGAGTGTCCTTTACTTCATATTTGTACTTCTCCCATAGGTCACTCAGTCTCAAAACCTTACACCTACCTACATAGGCGCCGGAAGTGGGGGGGGGGGGGGGGGGCAGGGAGCGCTCGCCCCCAAACGCCACCTAAAGAAGCAGAAAAGGAGTACAGATGGTTTGTAATTTTTAAACAAAAAGAACATACAAATAATAAAACCTGAATTTAATCACATACAAATTATATTTCATTCCAAGAAAAGGAAAGTTAACAGGATTTAAATTTCATATACATTCTGCATGCCCCTATATTTATCAATGGAGGTTTTTATAATAGCGAAACTCGCATATCGTAGACGTATTGTGAGATGATTGGAGAGCGTGTTTGTTTGTTATTATATAGGTGAGAAGACATGAGCCCCTGAACACAGACTGCCGTCCTGATTGGGGGGGGGGGGCGGTAATTCTAATTTGATACCAGTGATTTACAAATGTTGCTGAAAAGACATGATTTTCCAGTTAGTCAGGTCAATAAACGGTAACAAAAACACCCCAACCCCAAACAAATTGCAACAAGAGGTTTTTCAACGGTTTCTAGTAGTATTCGACCTCAGGAATATTATACTAAAAGTATACCAAAATCGAAGCTTCAGAAAGCTGTTATTTTCAAGATGGCGTCCAAGATGGCTGCCGATACCTAAACATAGCCATAAATCACTTATTATCCATCCTAGAGACATAATTTTGGTGTCTATCTCATGGTTTCGGGGTCAGATAATCCATTGAGACAAGTAAGAATGGTTAGTGATGGACTAGGAAGCCCTAAAAGCCAGGATGGCGTCACAAACGGCCGCCATAACATAACAATGGCCACAAGTCAATTATTATCCATTCGAGAGACATAATTGGGGTGTCTTTGATATGGTTTTCGGGGTCATAGAATCCATTAGAACGTAAATCAGTGATTCAAGAAATCCTATATAGCGTCCAAAGGGCCACTAAACCACTATTTTAAACAGTTTTAAACAAATTGGCGCTCTTGCCGAATGTCCCGAATTGCTCAAAGCTTTCTCACGCTCTATTACGGTCTTTACGCTTTAATTAAGCTTTGTTACGCTTTGCCGCCGCTTTGCTCGCCGATTTAATGCGCCATCAATTCGGCGTCGGTGTGAACTTAGCATTACAAATTTGAGGCGATCTGTCACGAATTGCGTAAAGCGGGGGGAGCGTACTAAAGCTTATCAAAGCGTCACAAAGCTTATCGAAGTTTTGCTCAAAGCGTAGGAAAGCTTAACAGAGTTTAAATTTGTGGCGCTCTTGCCGAATGTCCCGAATTGCTAAAAGCTTTCTCACGCTCTATTACGGTCTTTACGCTTTAATTAAGCTTTGTTACGCTTTGCCGCCGCTTTGCTCGCTGATTTAATTCGCCATCAATTCGGCGTCGGTGTGAACTTAGCATAACATATCTCAGGAGATCTTGAGATTTTTTGAAAAAATGACGCCGAATTGATCGCCGATTTAAAGCGCGACATTCGGCGTCGGTGTGAACTATGCATAACTCATGCTATAACCGATCATGCAAGTAAAGTGTCAAGTGAAGCCGTGAAAGGACACAGAACAATATGTCCTTGATGGCGGTTCCTTGATGACAGGAGACAGCTATGGTAGAATAGCACAATGGTGTACTGATTTCACAACCCCCATCCCCCACTATATGGTTCTGCAAATGTAGTTTTTTTACGGCTATGGTGAAGGAGCATCAACTAATAAATTAAAGCTAACACTATTGCAGAAGAATATTATTCGTATAATATCCGGAATGCACCATCGGTCCCATACAGGTCCCGTATTTAAACAAATTATTTTCTTGAGACTCAGTGATATCAACTTGCACCAACAGAGTATTTTCATGTATAAAGGCATGAACAACATGTTCCCATCACAATTTAGTGATTTAATCAATGTTCAATACAACTCGGAAACTCATACGTATAATACGAGAAGCGCTGCCAACATTCAACTCCCTAAACATAGAACCCGAAGATTTCAATTTGATATTCGATACTCTGGGCCAACATTTTGGAACACCTTACCATCTATTCTACAGAAGTCGCTCTCCTTGCAGACTTTCTCGTAAGGCAAAAAATGTATTTAATTGCTCGCCATTGATACCCTCTCTTGTATTTATGTGCGAAAATGACTTATTTTGGAATTCAATAACATGCTGTATGACCGATTATGTATTTATTTTGATCACTTACGTACACGCCTCAGCTGTTGCTAGGTACTATCTGTATATTTCCCAGGACATTGTTGTGGGATGAAGCTGTTGTTTGTTTGTTGATTTTGCATGTTTTTAATGCTATGTACCCGCTGTCTATTTTAGAATTGTAGTACTTTGCTATTTTGTATGATGTAATCGCAGACACATGCACAGCCCCATTGAGTTAACTTTCTCCTTATAAATGAACATGCCTTCCTATACTTAATTCTTTTCTAATTTGTTTTCCCCCTTGCATTTACTATTTTTTCTTTCCTATCAACGTTCTGTTATCTAAAATGTAATATCTATAATGTTCTCTCGGTAACTATGTTAACTTATTATGGGCGCTCCCACCTCAAGCTATGCTTTTCGGGTTTTCGCCTCCTTCCGTATCTGAGTTATTTACTGTATACTGGAGGAATTGTTACAAATATAATCTATACATACATTGTGTTTCATATTGTACTGTTGAGAAGGAAATAAATGTTAATAAATATAATACAAATACAGATACATACTATCACCAAGTTTAAGGCTAATACTTCTAATTGTTCATAATATATCGCGATAACAAGGATACAAAATATAATTTTAGACAGTGACCTATGACCTCTCCTTGTGTTTCATACGTTGTTCGTAATGATCGAAATCGCTTATAAATTGTTTTAAATAAATGAGATATCTGTCTGAAAATAAAATACACACAAACATACACGCGCGCGCGCGCACATACACACACACGTACGCACACATGTTCAACTCCAGGGAGCAGATCACAGCGCAGACGTTCTAAACGAACCGGATGCGACTTGGTCACCAAATTATCCCAGACTGCAATCGAAATGGATCCTGAAGGTAACTTGCAGGGTTACTTTTAACATATCGGTGATAGCGAGAATTCAAATCACTACATTGAATTTTCTCTCCTTCATTTTTTGTTCTTCTCTTTTAGGACATTGCACATAATCCGTTTGATGACAGTGACGCTCTTAAAAAACTTGATCTTAAAAATCTCGGGGCGTCGCGGAGTGAGCGGTCATCTAAATACAAGAACTGGTTGCTAGGAGTGTTACAGAGTAAAAAATGTCATCGGATTCTTGACGTAGCCTGTGGTAAAGGGTAAGCGTAAAAATGCTAACTAATTAAGAAGTACTGTGGATAAGCTCAATCTAAACCAACTTTTATAATAATTAGTATAATAATATTAATAAAACTATTGATAATTTTAATAACGATAATGATAATAATGATAATGAAGGCAATTGAGTGCAAAGTGATGAGGACATATCCATACTTTAATAATGCTTGCATATAATATACTATATTCAAGCTATGAGCTTCAAATATGCGAAATGTGTTTTAGAAATTAGGAATGTTTAAAGTTCAGCAAACACATTAAAGAAAATGAGTACGTTTAAGAAACGTTGAGTTCTGGTAAAGGTGAGCAATATTGAGTGAGCTTTTCATTTTTGTAATTTTATTGTGGCAGAGTATCATAGAAAAAGAAAAATGCATGACCCAAACTCAATTTTATTTTTAAAAGACACACTGCTCTGTGCACAAGAACACTAAAGACCTAACGGCCGAGTTCTAGAATGATAATAAGTATTAAATAATCCCCTTTACACAGTGTGGACTCGTTATTCCTGCTCGAGCAGGGAATGGAAGTTGTTAGCTGCGACGATGCTGAAGCGATGCTCGTCTACGCTAGATCGGAAAAACGCGTCTTGGACTTAAAGACTGGGGTAAGGCACATTTTGTTCTTTATAAGCAAAATATTTGTTAAATAAAAACTGAGAGCAGGTATTTTTTACACCTGCTATTCATTGAAACATTGTAATATCTTTCCCTCATTTTAATGCTACACACATCAGGGAAATAATATAAAAGATAAGCTGACCCATCATACCCTATTTCCTATAGAATAATCCGTTTTAATCTTTTTCCTGAGATGATTGCTACGACATGAGTTATTACAGATAGAGTTTTAATCTCCTCATAATAGATCCAACACGTTCCGAGATTGTATCAACATCATTTCCAACTCATTGTGGATTTCGGGATATATATATATATATATATATGAATGGAATAAATCCAGCGTAACGGTTTTTTGAGTAAATCTACAAATTTTAATATATCACTTTCTCTTTGTAAGTTATCAACTGTAGTTTGTATGTATGGTAGGAAAATCGCCCTACATATTTGTTATCATTTTAAAACAGATCTAGCAATGACTGCTACTAATCCATATTTTGGTAAATTTCATTTTGTGTGTATGTATTCCCTTTTGGAATGAAAATACGATGGACAGTATCTTTTTACACGTTTAACCCATCTTAACCAAGGGCGGATCTAGCTTTTTGCTAAGGGGGGGGGTTTGACCAAAATAATGACGATGCGGAGCATCGTCCACGAGCCGCGAAGCGGCGAGCCGATTTTTTTTGGGGGTGTTTATTTGAACCCCGTAAGTGATGTTTTCCTGGCATCTATTAACACAATGGAGACCATAAAAAGCAGTGCATGATAACGTCTTTTTAAATCAAGTAACAGTTAAATACACAGTTATATCCAGAGTTATCATGTGTTTGGTTAAGTTACCAGATGAGTTGAATATCTTCTCACAATATTTGCACTTGAAAGGGTTTCTCTCCAGCGTGCGTTCTTTTTTCTTTCTTTCTTTTTTTTTTCTTTTTTTTTTTTCTTTTTTTCGGCCGCCCAAGGGGGGGGGGGGGGGGGGGGGTTTAAACCCCCTAAACCCCCCCGTAGATCCGCGCCTGCTAACGATTCAATTTCAAAGCAAAACTCATTAACAATGGTATCAATATTAAAGCACGGTTTATTGTCTCTCCAATGTTTGTTGATCATTGAAAAAATGAAAAAAGTGCCAACCTTTCAACAAAAAAATTAAATATAACACATTTGATTATCATGTGTCAATTGTGGATATTAAAATAAATTTGAGTTCTGGTCATGCAGTTGCATTGTGAAAGAAACGTTGTGGAATCGATCAGAAAAGGTTGATCATTTATAAGTATTGGTGTGTACTGCAAGGTTTGGAATCATCAAAACTATAAGAAATTTGGCCAATCTTGGTAAAGTTATATATATACAAGTTCTGTTGACATAAAGATATATACGGGACACTACATGAACATGTGGCATAAAAATCCGTCCCGATTTTCTGTTATGTTACATGTCATATTTAGAATAATATTAGGGCATTTGAAGAGCCATGCTTTTCAGGGAACGTGTTTTTATCTGATGTTCTTCCACACTTGCATAACACAACGATAACGCTCACACATTATTTGTCACCTCTTCCTAGTACTCAACCTTCTCTTTCATAACAAAACATAAAACATCGGTCGAAAGTTGATAGATTGCGATAGATACACACAACATACATATAAACATGAATGTAAATATATTCGTAAAAACAATCCTACTAACATTGAGAAGTTTCGAGAAGCACTAACGGCAACTGACTGGAGTGCAGTTTTACTTGAAAAGGATGTTAATATTTCATTCAACAATTTCTTTAATAAGTTTTTGCTACTCTATGATGAAATTGTTCCGATTTCCAAATGTAATACTAGAAATCGTAAGAAAATTCCACGCATGCCATGGGTCAGTGCTTCCTTGTTGAAGTCTATCAATAAGAAGAATAAGTTGTATTATTCTTATAAAGTTAGTGGAAGAGAATCATCACGTAAACGATATGTTGATTATAAAAACACCCTTACTTCAGTCTTGCGTGCAGCAAAGAAAACATATTTTTTTGCTCAGTTTCAAGCAACTTCAAACGATATCAAAGGAACTTGGAAAGTGATAAGAAATGTGTTCAAGTCAAAGAAAAAAAATTCTGATGTAAAGAATATTGAAATTGATGGTCGTTTAGTGGAAGATAAGAATATTATTGTGGAAAAATTCAATGATTATTTTTGCAGTATTGGTCCTAATCTGTCACGGGCGGTCCCTTCCTGTCAAAAATCTTTTAACGATTTCCTGAAAGAATCTAACAACAAAAGCTTATTCCTTTTCCCATTAGTTAGGGAAGAGTTGCTTACTATTGTGAATTCGCTTAAGGCTGGGAAATGTCCTGGTTACGATGGTGTCAATAATGACATAATTAAACAGGTTATCTTAGCGATTATTCAACCCCTTATTCATGTTTTTAATTCATCAATGTTAAATGGAATAGTCCCCGAAAACATGAAAATTGCAAAAGTCGTACCCGTTTTTAAAAAGGGTGATCCTCAATCTTTTTCAAATTACCGTCCTATTTCACTTCTAACCTCCTTCTCAAAGATCCTTGAGAAAGTGATTTATGTTAGAACTTTAGAATTTTTCAACAAAAGTAAAATATTCTCAAATTTTCAGTTTGGGTTCCGAGAGAAACATACTACCTCTCATGCCTTGCTGCACTTTATAGATAAGATTTCACAAGCAATAGACAAAAAGATGCACACAATCGGTATATTTCTTGATTATTCCAAGGCATTTGATACTATAGATCATGAAATTTTGCTAGGGAAATTATCGCATTATGGTGTCAGGGGCACAGCTCTGGACTGGTTTAAGAGCTACTTAGCTGACAGGAAACAATTTGTTTCTTTAAACGGTTTTGATTCAGGGTTACAGAATGTCACATGCGGCGTTCCTCAGGGATCTCTCCTTGGTCCGCTCTTGTTTATTGTATATATTAATGACTTTCATTTCTCATCTGATATTTTGTCATTCATTTTATTTGCTGATGATTCCAGCTTGTACTATTCACACAAAAATTCACAAACTCTGTTAGAAACGGTTAATTTCGAACTAAGTAAAGTTACTTTGTGGATTCAAGCAAATAAATTGTCTTTAAATCTGCAAAAGACAAATTATATGTTTTTTAGTAATACAATCGAGGTGCTTCCAGGAGATGTATCATTTAATAATGTATTGATAGATAGGGTATCATCAACAAAATTCCTTGGTTTGCACATTGATGAGCAAATGAGTTGGAAAATTCATGTAAATCATCTCTATAAGACATTGTCAAGAAACAGTGGCGTAATTCATAAATTGAAATCAATTTTACCTAAAGGCATCCTTCTATTAATGTACTCAACATTAA
This sequence comes from Strongylocentrotus droebachiensis, assembly GCA_035222895.1. Lineage (NCBI taxonomy): Eukaryota > Metazoa > Echinodermata > Echinoidea > Camarodonta > Strongylocentrotidae > Strongylocentrotus > Strongylocentrotus droebachiensis. The sequence goes on from JAVYIG010009036.1 coordinate 28,512, forward strand.
TCCTCCCCTATCTTAATTATGGTGTTCTTGCTTGGGGTAACTCTCTTAAAACTAACCTTGAAAAGTTATATTTGATTCAAAAGAGGGTCTTAAGAATTGTTTGTAACGTTAGCTTTCGTACGCACACTAATCCGCTTTTTTATATGCATAGAATTTTAAAGGTGCAAGATATTTATCACCTTCAACTGGGTTCTTTAATGTACAACTTCGATTCTGGTGTCCTTCCACAGGCTCTAGTCAGCATTTTAAAGAAAAATAGTCAAGTTCATGACCATGCTACACGAAATGCCTCTGCGTTTCACTTACCCCAAGTAAGGACAAAGTTAACTTTTAATACTTTGGTTTTTACTGGACCTAAGTTTTGGAACTCTCTAGGCTCTAGCGTTAAGCAATCTGTTAGTCTCTCTTCATTTAAGTGTAAACTTAAGGTTTATCTTCTCGATAAATACTCTGACTCATAGAGTAGTTCATTTTTGTAGTTATTATGGTGCCAATATATATTATGTATTACTATAAATGTAAATTTTCTTCTTGATATTAATATGTGTCTAACTGAATATTTTCAGATTGTCAACCTCTTATTCCCTTCCCCTGTTGTCTTGTGCCCGTTGTGTGCTGTGCCTATTGTCGATGTGCTTTATTCTTCTATTGTTTCTCATATTTTCTCTTTTCTCCCGTCTTGTCTAGTCTAGTCTCTCTTTTTGTTGTTGTTGTTGTGTGTGTGTACACTGCTTGTTTTGTTATACCCCCTTTTCCCTATTGTATTCTTAGGTAGTCACACATATCTATTCATCATGTTTTATCCGGCTCAGAGGGGACCCTAATAATTACAAGCTCTGCTTTTACCAGGGTCTCCTCGTCTTTCTTTTAGTTAGCTATGTTTTTTATCATTATCATAATTTGTTATTTTGCTTTGTAAATGTGTTATGATCCAATGTTATGCTCCGTATGTCATTTGAAAGAAAGACGAATAAAAATCTTATCTTATCTTATCTTAAAAAAAACATCAACGAGGGCGGATAGATCGTATAATGAACGAATGAAAACATGCATCATTTGTTCTATACAACGAAACTCCTAGATCCTTGTTATTTGATGTAAAAATAATTAATTCAAGATTGTTTCGTGACCGTATGGCTGACAAAAAAATCTCAAGTTTAAGGCTTAATTTAGTGCGCACACATAGATATAGCAAGCGCACTTACCTCTATACCCATTTACGCATAGTGCTGCAAAAGGCTCATGCACACACCGTGTTAAGCGCTAACCTCTACGCGCACTACTGCGTATCATGTACATGCGCTAATAAAGCGTGCAATAGGTCTTGAAAATATTGCACGCTTTTTCATGAAAAAGCGTGATTTATGCTCAGTAAATGAATCACACGTGACCGCGCATGACCAATCATTTCATTAGGATCTAGGAGTGAGTTGTATAAATAACCATGTAGTATTGATATCTGCTCTGATTTCGAAAAAGCGTTTTAAAAAGACATTGATTTGTGATATTCTATTAACTTTAATTTCTTCTTCATTTTACGTGGCTGTAGTTGTAAAGCGAGCCAACTGGCTGACGTTAAGCCAAGACTTACCAGATCAAGAGCCATTCGACGCCGTGCTCTGCTTGGGAAGTTCGATTTTACACCTCTTGGATCTGCCTCCGGAACTCGCCCTCTATCGGAAGTGTTTGACCAACTTTAGGAAGTTCCTAAAACCAAGTGGATTGTTATTGATTGACCACAGGAACGTTGATTCGATGCTTGATCGTGGCTTAGTTGTGAATAAGAACATTTATCATAAGGTTTGTTTCTTTTAAATGTGTCCTCTCAAATTGTTACTTATTCCATTCCTGTTTGATAACGATTACTCCATAGGTTCTGTTTGATTTTAGTTTTGGCTTCAAAATCCGGGTTTAGATAAACTTTGTATTTTCTTGTTTTCCAAGGATTGAGGATAAAGACAATTTTCGAAACTTTTCCGTTATCTGTATATTGTCTTTATCCTCAATCCTTGGAAAAAAAGAAAATACAAAGTTTAACTAAACCTGGATTTTGAAGCCAAAACTAAAATCAAACAGAACCTATGGAGTAATCGTTATCCAACAGGAATGGAATAATAAATGCACTTGTACTCTTACACGCACATGCACGCACCAAACACATCATATTCTTTTATACTGGTCGCAATACCAAATTTTTAATCTTAATGGCTTTAAATGATATTCTGAATGACCAAGCTTATACACCCCAGAGTAAATGTTATACTACTAGTGAATTTAATTCAAATTTTAATTCAACGGGACCCAATAATAACCTCCACTGTTTTAGTTTATTAAACATTAATATTCGAAGCTTACAAAAGAATTTCGATAATTTTTTGAAGAATTTTTATCTATCCTAAACACATTTTCATTTTCTTTGATAGGACTTACCGAAACCTGGTTACACTCAACTTCTCCTCCAATATTCAACATTGAGAATTATGAATTTATTCATTCAGACCGTAAAAATGGAAAGGGAGGAGGTGTCGCTTTTTATACTCGTAATGATGTATAATTTAAAATAAGACATGATATTCAACTGGAAGGAATAGAAACATTATTTTTAGAAATTATTGATGATAAACATAAGAATATAATCGTTGGGGTAATGTACAGACCACCTAACAATGTAGCCGACACATTAAATTTTGTTGATAAATTAGAATCATGCCTTGAATTTTTTTCTAGAGAAAATAAAGATGTATATATTATGGGAGACTTTAATATCGATATTGTAACATAGTGTGGGGGTAATAGTAGTAAGATGACAATTATGTTAATATATCGTCTCCAAAAGAAAGCACTTAGTCTTTGTACACATTCACATTATTTAGCCCATACTGATCCAATATTTTGTAAACTAAAAACATTAAAAATCGCTGACATTCACAGTTTTCAAACTGCAATCTTTATGTATGAATGTTGGATAAATACTATACCTTTGGCATTTCGAAATATTTATGTTTACAATAGTGATATACATTCTTATCCCACACGACACTCATCCGATTTCCACTTAACCAACCCCAAAATTATTATGGCCTATAAATCTATAAGACATCATGGTCCAGACATTTGGAATGCTTTACCTTACAATATTAAACACTCTGCAACTCTTTATTCATTCAAAGCATCGACGAAAAAATATTTAATATCTACATATTCAAAAACATCATAAGGGTCTCAGAGGTCTTGATTGTTTATTTAAATTAATTTTAGATGACCAGATCATTAACAATAAGAATCGAACACTTACTTCACCTGCACACACCCACTTGCACACACTTGCACATTTTTTCTTTTTTCTTTCTGTAATTTCTTTCCACTTTTTATTCAGATACTTTCTGAACAAAATCTTTATACGTGACTCTCTATTCCCCTACATTTTCCTATAACAGCGCCATGTACCCCCCCCCCCTTCCCGGCTGCTATCGACTCAAGCATCCTTGCTTATGATAGTTGGCCTCTGCATTTATCTTGATTATTTTTACTTACCTCCATACTTTCAAGCTTTCAATTATGCATTTTTATTTGTGTGTCACTCTTTTTGTAAATCAATTATATTATATACTATTATTGTTATTGAATGTTTTATATTTGATTTATCAATAAATGCAGAAACATCTGCTAAAAAAATCTACGGTGGATCGAGCAATATTGACGAGTTAATAAGACACCATGGACTAGTATAAGATTATGACATGTTCCTCTCGGTCCTGAAGGCATTTTGACCATGCATTTGTTTTGATTCATACTATATTGTTTTATATATACACTGTTGGTCATAAAGGCGGAATATTTATTTTACCACAATTAATGGAATGATTTTTGCAAGGATTTATTCGTAATAGGTCTAAATAATAGTATACATTCTCAGATTGCATTGAATAATAATTAACATGTGTCTGTTTTGCGTGACTGTTAAGGCATGTGTATGTTACTATGCGCATCAACTAGGGGATCTACGTCCTTATGTCATAACTGAAAGTAATGAGGATTAATGCCTCACAAAAAGGGCACTAATATAGTACATCGACAGGGTTTTGATCATGGGGCTTCACAGTTACGAGTCAATTGCTTTACCACTTAATCATAACTGTACGCAGCGGGGGCTAGGGTAGGGGCAGCTACCACAAATAACATTTTAAAAAAAGTGCAATAAATTACCTACAGTTTGTATAATTCATTGCATTGTCCCCCGGTCCCCCCCCCCCAAAAAAAAAAAAAAAAAAAAATCCTCTGTCGGGCCATGCAATAGGGTTCAAGGCATGACCACAGTAAAGTAAATATTAAACATAACCCTATGTCCTCTGTTTTTTTAATCATTTTACTAGGTAGACACATTTCCGGATATCTCGATGGATGTGATAGAAGAAGACGGTGTTCGTCAGCAAGTAGACATGATTTTCCACATGCCGGTTAAGAGTGATAACGAGGAGAACAACAATTTAGAAAAGTAAGTACAAAAGTAATGTCATGTAATGCTCCCCAAGGAGTGGAGAATGTGCATATATTGTGTGCGGTAAGCCTGAATCCGATGACCGGGGTAATAATATGATTGCAGGACCCTCAGGCAGAACAGTATGAATACTGATGAGGCTGCCCTGGGTAAACAAGCGTATTATTGTTTTTTTTTTATTATTAATAATATTCCGTTTGTATATAGCGCTCAATACATCGATTCACCGATGTGCCTAATCGCTTTACAGATATATTATTACCCCGGTCGTCGGATTGAGGCTTACTGCACACAATTTAATATCAAGTTATACGGGTAAGTTCACTCGAAGCACCATTAATTCATGTCAAAAGCTGAAAATAATGAATAAGTCAATATCTTATTATGGACAATTGTAAACCCCACACTAGAGAACTGTTATACATTGTAATTAACAATTAACAAATCGTTTGGAGACTTTATATTATAACTTAACAAAAACTAATATTGCTGGTAGGACGCAGGCTTAAAACAAATGACATCCCAACATTCTACAAGTATCGACATAAGTATAAACAATGTTATGTCATCAGTACCATTTATTTATATGGTAAATATCATCCATATTGTGATGCAGAAGATCTTATTTCTCACATAAATGAAGAACATTTTCAAATTTTCACAGAAGAAGAGTGTATTTCCTTAGAGGGAGACATTTCTCACAGTGAAATTGAATATGCATTAAAGAATATGAAAAATAATAAAGCTCCTGGCCAGGATGGATTTACTGTGGAATTTTTCAAAGATTTCTTTGAAGAATTAGGCATTTACATGATGCGTAGTATGAATTGTGCTTACACTTCTGGAAAATTATCTATCTCGCAAAATATTGGTTTGATAACATTTCTTCCTAAAGGTGACAAAGCGAGACACTTTATCAAAAATTGGAGACCAATTTCTTTGTTGAATGTTGTTTTTAAAATGCTATCAAGCTGTATTGCTAATAGACTAAAAAAAAGGTATTACCTCGCATTATCCATGCTAATCAAACAGGGTTTTTTGTCTGGAAGATTTATTGGTAAAAATATTAGAATTGTATATCACATAATTGCTTATACTGAAAAAGAAAATGTTCCTGGAATGATTTTGTTAATTGATTTTGAAAAAAGCATTCGATACTGTTTCTCACCACTTTTTGTAAAAAAAAACACTTTCCTTTTTTAAGTTTGGTAATTCGTTTATAAAGTGGATAAAGATATTGCATAGTGATGCATACTCTAGTGTTATGGTCAATGGGCAAATAACATCTAGATTTCGTGTAGAAAGGGGATGTAGGCAAGGGGATCCAAATTCTACATACTTGTTTTTGTTGTGCGCCGAAATTCTTGGGATGTTAATTCGAAATTCACACTTTGTGAAAGTAATTTCTGTCGGTTCAAAGGAATTTAAGATCCTTCAGTATGCAGATGACACAGCTGCTAGTTTCTGTAATGCACTACATATTTTGGACTTATTTGTAAATTGTAGTGGGCTGAAGATCAATATCCAAAAAACAAACGCAATTTGGATTGGGCCTCAAAATGTAATGAATATATAGAACTAGAAGGAAGACAAGTGAATTTTGTACATAATGATTTTTTTTCGTTATCTTAGTGCTGACTTTCATGTTGATATTGACAAAATACCAGATTATAACTATGACAGAATTTTTGACAAAGTAAAACGCCAGATGATATCTTGGATCAAAAGGAACATTACGGTTCTTGGAAGAGGTACAGTTGCTAAATCATTACTGTTACCACAGTTTAATCATCTTGTTATGGCAATCCCAGATCCTTCAGCTAAGTTAATGAAAACCATACAAGTTAAGTTCTTTAACTTTATATGGAAGAATAAGCCAGATAAAATTAGTATGAAACAGGTTGTTGGCACATATGAAGAAGGGGGACTTAAAATGCCAGATATTGAGTTTTGTTAACTAAAGTTAACATGGCTTCGAAGAATGGTTTTAGGAACATGTAATGATTTTAGTTATTTAATGCAATCGTTTTTAACAAAATCATTTGCAGTAGGGTTTGGTGATGAATATTTTTCGGCATTGTCTCATGAAGTTGCTAATCCTTTTTGGACACGTGTGTTTCACGCTCTGTCTATGTTGAGTCGTATAGAGGGAGATGATTGGTTAACTTATCCGTTGAGGAGAAACAGCTCAATAAAAATTGGACAAAAATCTATATTTTTTAAATCTTGGTATGAAAAAGGCATCAGATGTATAAATGATTTGATTGATGATAAGGGAAAACTTCTGACTCGTGAGCAATGTGAAGACAAATTCTGCTTGAAACTAAATTATTTGTCGTATTATTCTGTAACTCAAGCTATAAATTGTCGATATCAAATGCATATTGAAAAATGTTGAAAAATGTAGTAGATCCTCTAATGCTGTCACATATCAAAATATTAGTACATGACATAAAAGGTTGTCAATATATTTACAAAACTTTTCTGGGAAAAACAAATTGTGTTAACTCAATATGTCTGAAATTGGAACGACATTTAGATTATACCCCTGAATGTTTACAAATGCAGTAATATCATAGAATGATATTTCGTTTTACTCCAGATATCGGTTTAAGATATGTTCAGTATAAGATAGTAAATAGGATTCTGTATTTGAACAAGCAACTGTATAAAATGAAGATGAAAATAGTGAGTAATGAGAAATGTTCGTTATGTAAACAAGAGATGGAAGATATTGTACATTTCTTTTACATTTGTGAAATCAGTAAATCAATCTGGAATGAAACGGTGAAATGGATAAACGAAGTTTCTCGATAACAGATAGCGTTTAATTTAGAAAATGTAATTTTTGGTTTTGAAGACAAAAGAAACGATGCTTTAAATTGTATGGTGACTTTGATTAAGCGTCAATTATTTGTTCAAACGCTTAATAACAAAATTTAAAATGTTAGTTCTTTGAAGAAGAATATTATTCAATATTATGAAGACGAGAGATATATTCATTCTATATCTGGTATGTAGAACAAATGTGTTACTAAATGGCAGTCACTTCAACATTTGTTTGTATGAACAACAAGGAGACAAATGTGAAAGAATTTTGTTTTGTTTGAGTTAAGGAAAGACTTAATTTCATTGAATTGTAAAAATGTTTGTTTGACTCAATAAAATAGCCTATGGAGCGCTAAAATGTTTTAAAAACAAAAAACAAAACATATTTATATGTTAATAATAATTTATTTATTTAATTACTTAACTATTACATTACTTCCTAACAGGGTAACGATTCCGATAGCACCCGTCCACGTCCAGAACTTCAGTGCACTACTAAAAGAGATGTTTGGATCAAATTGCAAATACTCCCTATACGGTGATCTAGAACATATGGAGCATGTTGACACGGAAGATACGGCCTACTTCCAACACGTTGTGCACGAATAGATTGGGACCTCTTTTACGCTGGAGTACAATTTTATTGTAAATAAAGGGCCAGCCCTTGTAATAAGTTCGTTTGTATGAAAGCAAAAAAAATAAGATGCACAGAACGGCACAGAAGTTTGAAACTAAATAAATGTGTTATTTTAGTTTTAGTTTTTGGAGTGAGGGGGGGGGGGGGGATTAAGATATGTTTTTTGTAAACAATGTGTAATATTTTGTGTATGTCAATGTTATGTTTATATTTAAGTTGATTTAGGAGCAACGTGTGAGGGCTCACATGCTCCTCGGTAATAGTGTTGGATTTCACTTGTGTAAGCCCTGACCAACAAGTTGCTGCCTCCCCTTTTCTCTTGTATTGTTTGTGTAGTGCATGATCTGTCAAGCTGTCATTGTATTGTGCTTGTATGAATGGCCTAATAAATCATAATAATTATAATAGTAGTTATATATCTTTCAAATTCAGGAGATCACATAGTATATTCGAATCTCAAATTGGCAGTTTGGTCAGTAGATTATGACGTATAATCGCGGATACATCTCAAGCTAAGTTGAGTACAAATATATTATTTATTTCTGATTTTCTCCTAAGCGTCTTCTTCGTTATGGCACTATTCAAAATATAAAACGGATAACATGTTTATGCTAGTTCCTCTAAGATGAACAGACCTACTGTAACAGAAGTATTTGAAAAATATATTGTGTGAAGGAGAAGCTTATATTTATTTCCAGTGAAAATGTATAGCAACCCAAAGTTATTGATTTGATTTCCACAAAAACGAATTATACTACTAAATGAGATGGATTGCCTAATATGATGGATTTGTGTACTCTTTAAAAAGAGCACACAATAGGGACACTGCAATTTAAATTTCAAGAGATTGGATCAGAGTTTGTATGGCTTATTATTCATACATGAATAAAGCAATTGTTTATTAGTGTAATTCAAAGACAGGTAGCGTATGTAGCATTTGCACATATTCTGCGTTATTACAGCGTGTTTCATGGAGTGATAATATTAGCTATCAGAACAATTCCCTAGAAAGTTATTCGAATACTGAATACAAACGGAAGTGTTTTGTGATATATTGACGTATCAATGTGAGGTAGGCCTATTCTATGCATCTAAATCCTTAACTTATATTATATTAGACATGTCCTTGAGAAATATATTAATGTATATTACCTTATAATACTGCATTGTGTAAGTCAACCTTGCCGAAGGTCAATTGTTAATTATAAACCAATTCGAACATAGCGCGTTATAAAAAAAAAATCCGTTTCGATGGCAGTAGCCTTGTTAGTAAGTTGAAATGTCTCAAGTTTTAATCAAACGGTCAGCTAAAGTTATGAGAGGCTTACCATTTGGTTCTTGTTGCTGACAATTCTAGTATTTTCTAAAATTCCAATATCTATCTTGATTTATTTCAATGATAATGGCCCAGCAGTCACGTCGAACACCTACTTTATGGGAAACAAACAAATTATGATATCCGAGGGTCCTAGAAAACAGAAAGTCATTATTTACAATTATGCAAACTTGTATTTAAAAGTGCTATTTTTAATTAGTTTCAGGTTGTTATTGTTGTTGTTTATTTTTCATTATGTTAAAGGTAATACAATATTTTGGTATGGGGTCGTGAATTTGGATCAAATGAACATATTGGAAGCATATGCGATCCTCCAATATTCAGTAATAGTTGTCGCGGTTGAAATCGAGTCTAAAGTTATGTATACATATATTAACATACCTATAACCTGTATTTGACCTAAATTTAACAATCCATGACATTTTCTAAAAAACTCTTATGTCAGACTTGATTCGTTATCATGGTAATAGCCCAAGTGTTTGCATCCACCACAACGTTTAGGGCCATTCTGAAAGGGAAAGATCCTTTAATAGAAACAGAGAAACAATTATTCATTATTTTCAGGGGATCGTGCCTATTGAGTTTTGTTGGCAAATAAAGGTCTTTTTCAGATAATACATATTCGGTGAAAAAATATGACTTTTGATATTTGTTCAAGTTTTGAGACAAACATTTAATCTTAAATTAAAAATGTGCGTGGCATCCACTCATAATTTGTTCCTCAGTATTTTTTGCAAGAGTTTCAGCATGGATGCCATGCATTACCTCCCCCCACAATGTCATGGAATTTTTTTCAGAGCCCTTCTTTATGTTTAAATGGCTCACTATGTTGTAAAATGAACAAAGTGGGACGTCTCTATGTGTTAATGATCGGTGAATATTTATGGGTCATTTAGTACCATTGCTATATCCCGAAGTGGCTTATTGTACAATCGAATTAAGCACAGATAGAATAGATGGGTGACTAGACCGGTTTACTAACATGTTCAAACCTATGTATGTTTCCTTCCGCGGGAGCTTGTGACGAGGTATTCCAAGAATACAGTCTGTATACAATAATTGTTGCTATGTTGAGCAAGCTTAGTGTTAAAACAAGAAACAGAAATATCGGGGTCTATTCGCTATTCATGAGGACCGCTATTCATAAGGACCGCTATTCATAACGTGCAACTTCCCATACCTGCAGGTCCGCTATTCATAATGGTAAAAGAGGGTCACTATTCATAAAGAAAAAAAATTCGTTCATCATAAGGACCGCTATTCATAACGTGAGATGGGGGTCGCTATTCATGAATCACATTAAGGGTCATTAATCAAAAGGACCGCTATTCATAATATAAAATCAGGGTCGCTTTTCATAATACGACAAGAGGTTCATTACTCATAACGGTCGCTATTCATAATACGAAATGAGGGTCGCTATTCATAATAGAAGAAGAGGGTAGCTATTCATAATACTACGAGAGGGTCGCTATTCATAATACGACAAGAGGGTCGCTATTCATAATAGGTGTAGAGGGTCGCTATTCATAATACGAAATGAGGGTCGCTATTCATAATTCATTTCAAAGACTTTATTTTCTGCAATCAAACAAATCAATAATTATACAACAAATATGGATAATTATATAAAACATAAGGTATGCAAACAATATACAAAATATAGAAACAAATGTATAATACATGAGTAAGAGTAAACGTACGGCCATTGCGTGTGTAAAGAAAGAAAGCAGAAGGTCGCCGTTATAAGCAAAAGCTTGAGCAGACGGTCAACCGAGCTAAGAAAAAAATGAGTTGTGAAATATTGGCAAAGTAACAAGAAGAGGGGGCCATGATACTCAAATGATATATATTACAATTAAATGTGAATATAAACAGTTGGATTCAATATAAATAATTATAGAATTAGCATATGAATCTCATCTTTATAAGGCTACTAATTATACGTTAATGAAAGAAAAAAGAGAGAAACTAAACAAAAACAAGGGTGCGAGTGGTGCGTGTGTGTGCAAGTGCAAGTGTCCTCATGCGCCAAAATGTTGAATCATCGGTATTACTATGTCACGTCAGACCAACATTTAATGTAGTTTCTAAAGTTTTACAAAGAACGCTTTATATTTTTTTATTTTATCATTATACATTATATTGTGAAATAATGTTTTTGTTTAGTGTAGCTTTAAATGAATAGAGAGATTTACACTGTTTAATATGTCTAGGGAGTGCATTCCAAATGTCTGGTCCGTGATATCTTATGGACTTATGCGCTAACAAAGTTTTAGGATTGTGTAAATGAAAATCAGTACAATTACGCGTTGGGTATGAGTGAACATGGGAATTAGGAATAAATACGTCATGAAAAAGAGGAAGTGAATTTTGTGTGTATTTAAACATACAGATTGCTGTTTGATATAAGTGCAAATCACTCACTTTTAAAATGTTTAATCTATAAAATAACGGATTTGTATGAGCTAAGTAATTAGAATGAGTACAAATCCTAAGTGCTCTTTTTTGCAAAAGAAAAATTATATTAATCTTAGATATACTACAGTTCCCCCAAACTGTATTACAGTATGTAAAATAAGGTAACACTAATGCATTATATAATGTATAAAGTATTTTCTCGGGTACAAGGTCCCTCATTTTACCAATTACCCCAACTGCCCTTGAAATTGATGTTGTAATATTATTTACATGATTATTCCAAGTAAGCTTTGAATCCAAAGTTATACCTAAAATTTTTGTCGATTTCCTTTCAACTATAAAAATATAATCAATAACAATGTTTATAACCTGATCAAAGTGTGTTTGGGAAGCACAAAAATGTATAAAACATGTTTTATCTAAATTAAGGGACAATTTATTGCATTTAAACCATGTTGAGATTTTAAGTAATTCATTATTGAGAGTATTAATTAGAGTATTCAAGCATTTATGATAACAAAATATGTTAGTGTCATCTGCGAAAAGCACGTAAGTAAGAAGTGGTGATGACTTTACTATGTCATTAATATAAATAAGAAAAAGAAGGGGTCCTAAAATTGATCCTTGTGGAACACCACATAACACATTTAAGCTGGGGGAATTTACTGACTGAAATGAAACAAATTGCTTTCGATTAACTAAATAATTATTAAACCATTTTAAGGCTGTGCCTCGTATACCATAATGAGTAAGTTTTTGCAACAAAATGTTATGGTTCATGGTGTCAAAAGCTTTTGACAGGTCCATAAATACCCCAATTATATGTTCTTTATTATTAAGTGTTTGAGTTATTTCATCACAAGATTGTATCAAAGCATAATCAGTAGAAAAACCTTTTCGAAATCCAAACTGATTGCAAATAAGAGTATTATTTTCTTGTAAAAAAGAATAAAGACGTTTATAAACAATTTTTTCTAAAATCTTCGAAATGACCGGCAATAGCGAGATAGGGCGATACTTTTTAATTTGAGTTAAATCATTTTTTTTATAAATAGGAATCACTTTGGCTATCTTTAAGGAGTCCGGGAAAATGCCTGTCGAAAGTGATAAATTACAAATATGAACTAGGGGAGAGGCCAAACAATAAATAACTTTCTTTAATAAATACACACTTATTCCATCATAACCGCATGATCTACTCATCTTAAACGATCGAACTATCTCTAATATTTCATTTTCATTCACTGGAATAAAAAATAATGAATTTTCATTAGCATCAGATAAATAATCCTTAAAGTTTACATTTGTGTGTATTGTTGAGGCTAAACGTGCACCTATATTAACAAAAAAGTTATTGAAAGCAGTAGCAATTGAATGAGGGTCCGTGATTTCATTACCATTTTCAACTATTATATCAGAGCATACTTTCTTTTAAAGTTTTTAAGAGATCATTAATAGTTTGCCATAATACCTTTACATTCCCTTGATTAGATTCTATTTTATTTGAATAATACCGTTTACGTGATACACGAATTAAAGTTGTTAATCTATTTCTATAATGCTTATATCTATCTTTATTCTGAGCAGTTGGTTTACGCAATGATATTTTATACAAACGATTGCGAGTTAAAATTGAACGCATTAACCCCTGAGTAATCCATGGCTGTTTTATACTTATATTATCTTTTTTTTTTAATAAATGGCATATTCTTATCTATATAAAAAGAGAGTTTATGCAAAAAGTTTTGATATGACAAATTAGCATCTTTAACCGAGAATATCTCGCGCCATTGTTCTTTGGACAAATCAAAAATTAAAGAATCAATAGTTTGTTCTGTTTCTTTCCTCTTTTTAACGAAAATATTTTTCCTAGTTTTCTCACTAATGACATTATAGCATATAACAAAAATGGGTAGATGATCTGATATATCTGAGTACAAAATACCATTTAAATGTTCTGCATGTATGACATTTGAGAATATATTATCAATTAATGTTTCACTTACACTATCAATTCTAGTAGGTTTAGAAATATGGGGATAACAAGAATATAATAACATAGTATTATAAAATTTCAATATATTATTGTTTGTTTTATTAACTAAGTCTAAATTATAATCACCCATTAAATATATGTGTTTATTTTCCTGCGATATCTTATTCAAAATGGAATCTATTTGATTTATGAACGTATCTATATCACTAGTTGGTGGTCTATAAATAGTTCCTATTATCATATTTTTATTTTTACTCATACTAACTTCTATAAATAAACTTTCGGAACCTTCAATTTCTATATTAGTCCGAATTTTAAATATAAATTTATTATTTATGTATATGGCAACACCTCCTCCTCTACCATTCTTACGGTCTTTACGTATCATTTCATAATTAGAAAGATTAAACATTTCGGGTGAATTTTCATGTAACCACGTTTCTGTGATGCCAATGGCCGAAAAGGGAAAATTATTAATAGAGTCCATTAATATTTCAAAAGGAAGAAAATTTTTATTCAAACTTCGAGCATTCATATGAAATAGACTAAATTGATAACTAATGTTATTAGTTGGTCTTAAGGTAGATTGATCATGAATGCTATTAAAATCGAAATTAATCTTCTTATTAAATTCATTTATTGTATAATATTCACTATTGTGTTCAACTAAATTTTGGTCATCTATTAAAACATCAGGATTCATTTAATTTGAGTGACATATTAACATGGAGCGCGCGAGAGTGAAGGAGTGAAGGGTGAGCGAGCAGTGACAAAAAAGTGAACATATAAAAAAAACATAATTCTATATCCAAAAATAAAAAATGCATAATTACAATATTGAGACAATTATCAACAAGTATCATGACCGCGGTGTCCTCAAGCAAGACTCCCGATTAATTATAACTATTACAAGTAAATCTAAACACACATCAGTGCAAATATACAAAAATAACAAGATTGGACATAAACTTGTAAACAAAATCAGGTTCGAAAATAACCTGATTACGTCTTACAAAAGATACAGATAATACTTATATGAATGAAGCGATTTCAAAGTGTTATTATACATTCAAGAGAACACAAAATAAGCAGTCATTATTTATAAGATCTACACGTTTAAATGGTACACATTTGTAGTCAATTTAACAGGCAACAGAAAGAAAGAAAAAAGAAAGACGTGCCCAAGAAAACAAAAACGTGTGCAATACACAGCTATACAACCTAAATGTGGGTCGCTGGGGATTTCAAAACAAATAAAATGAGGGGTTACTTGCGTGTGCTCATTCATACAATAACTCTGGAAGCGCCACGTTCGGAAAAAACACATCGCAATGGGCTGGCGAACATTGTTTGTGAACAATGCTCGCCACCCCCAAAGCACCATGCCCTCCAAACGCCGCGCCGCTCCGAACTTACAACCCTAAACTCAAAATCGAATAAAGAAGCATTATTTTATGAACAAAAACGAATAAAGAAGGATTCAACGTATAGACCCACTTTCACATTATCTGCATATTAGCATACAGGAAAGGCTTGCCCAAGAAAGAATGGTTACACAGCTACATGTATACCACCTAGATGTGGGTAGCCGGGGATTTCAAATACAAAATTGAATGAGGGGTCACTAGTCTTGTATGTGTTCATTCATACAATAACATTGAAAGTACGAACTGGACAGCGTACAAGTAGACTACCGGAATCAGAAAAAAGCCACAATAAACACAACTACTTGTAATTATAGCCTGAAACTGTTTGCGAAGCTTAGGGAAGCGTCACAACCCCGGCGGTCAGAGCCGGATACCCCAGACCTCCTCCAACCGGTTGTTGGGACTTCTCCTGCCACTTGTAAACACCCATATGTAATCAGAAATTACTTAAAAATTGAAATACACTAGTGAAAATACATGCACCTTCTCCGAACACCGGAACACTGGAATAGACAACGATACGTGTAACTTATTTATAAGATCTACACGTTTAAATGGTACACATTTGTAGTCAATTTAACAGGCAACAGACAGAAAGAAAAAAGAAAGACGTGCCCAAGAAAACAAAAATGTGTGCAATACACAGCTATACAACCTAAATGTGGGTCGCTGGGGATTTCAAAACAAATAAAATGAGGGGTTACTTGCGTGTGCTCATTCATACAATAACTCTGGAAGCGCCACGTTCGGAAAAAACACATCGCAATGGGCTGGCGAACATTGTTTGTGAACAATGCTCGCCACCCCAAAGCACCATGCCCTCCAAACGCCGCGCCGCTCCGAACTTACAACCCTAAACTCAAAATCGAATAAAGGAGCATTATTTTATGAACAAAAACGAATAAAGAAGGATTCAACGTATAGACCCACTTTCACATTGTCTGCATATTAGCATACAGGAAAGGCTTGCCCAAGAAAGAATGGTTACACAGCTACATGTATACAACCTAGATGTGGGTAGCCGGGGATTTCAAATACAAAATTGAATGAGGGGTCTGTGTTCATTCATACAATAACATTGAAAGTACGAACTGGACAGCGTACAAGTAGACTACCGGAATCAGAAAAAAAAGCCACAATAAACACAACTACTTGTAATTGTAGCCTGAAACTGTTTGCGAAGCTTAGGGAAGCGTCACAACCCCGGCGGTCAGAGCCGGATACCCCAGACCTCCTCCAACCGGTTGTTGGGACTTCTCCTGCCACTTGTAAACACCCATATGTAATCAGAAATTACTTAAAAATTGAAATACACTAGTGAAAATACATGCACCTTCTCCGAACACTGGAATAGACAACGATACGTGTAACTGGAAAAATATAAAGATGTGTAATATGCAGACCTATGGAATATACAACCAATTTCAACACGCAATTAGGCAAAAATCACCTATATAATTATATAACCGTTTCTTGAAATTATGAACTTGTAAATTTCAAGTTAAATCAGCCTCGACAAAAGAAAATGTTACGGCCATAATCATGAATTGAATTGTTTGAAATTGTCTTCTTTATCAAGAGTTATTTTATCAGGTTAACCCGTTGTCATCACTGACCTGACCAGAAGATCCATGGGTTCTGTGCACCTCCATTTCTGACTGCCTTCCTGGTTTGTAACAGAACTTTAGTTCCGACAACTTTGATCCTCGTTGATAGGTTTTTGTTTTTCCTCAGGTCGTATGCCACTGATGCCAATCTCCCCCTCTCTCGCTTCATTTTGGGAGGAAGATCGGTACGGATGCTGATGTTGCTAAACTGCGAAGAAGGGTCGTTTGCATCACTGCCTGGGGGTCCTGGTTGTCGGCGAGGTCGATGCTCGTAGGAATGAAGTAGCCGATCTCGGTCCATCATGCGACCAAATCTGATGATGATGGCAGGTGGTTGAGACCGCTGGGGCTGGAACTAAGAACCTTCACCATGTTCACGCCGGGGCTGAGGAAGACGGTGCGCGTTTACCATGGGAATCCTTGAAGCTTCCTCTCTGGATATGTTCAGCTGCTTGGAGAAGACTAGCTGAATCGTTTCGATCACGTTTTCGTTGGGATTGGTTGGAACATGCACACCGTATACGAGCAAGTTCTGTTTCCGATTATGCATCTCCGCAAGTGTGACTTGGACCTCGAGTTCGTCGATTTTTTTTTCTCCAGTTGGGATCGCAATCGAGGCAAATCTTCCTTTTCGATTGAGATTAGTCGATCGGATGTTGTAGTGAGGCTTACTTCTATTTCTGATACAGTTCTTTTTGTCACCTCAAGATCATGTTTTATCGCTGAAATATCATTAACAACACGATCGAGTTTGTTGTTTACTTGTGATGCCAGTTCACCGAACATTCGTTTCATTTCTGTCGTGAACGTATACAGTTCGCTGGGCAGTTGAGTGGATGGAACATGTACCGGCGATTGTGCACATTGACTGTGTTTGCTGATCCCGTTCAGGTTAGAGCTTGTGTCGATTATGTCCGCAGAATCGAGCGACGGGCTTGAATCTAGCCCTGCCGGTCGCCCGGCACGATTAACACCGCTGTCGTCCATTACGCTGCGAGGCGATATGGCGCCATTTTCTGATGAATTTGAGGCGGTATCTTCTCGGTTTTTACCTCCATTGTTAGACTTATTGACACTAGCATTTCGCAAATTATATCCTGGAGTTTCCTTCCGCTTGTTCTTGTTGGAGTCCATTTTATACTTGATGCGTATTAACGTAGAATTTAGTGGTTATTCGGGAGCCAAGCTAGTAGTGCTACTCCGCCATTTCCTCAAATATATTCCAATAGGAATAGAGGGTCGCTATTCATAATATGAGTGGGGGTTCGCTATTCATAATACGAAACGAGGGTCGCTATCCATAATAGTAGTAGAGGTCGCTATTCATAATAGGAGTAGAGGTTCGCTTTTCATAATACGAATGAGGGCCGCTATTCATAATATAGATTTAGGGTCGCTCTTCATAATACGGGATGAGGGTTGTTATTTAAAAAATGAAATAGGCCTAAGCAATATCCAAAATGCTCAAAACAAAGGGAAATATTGGACGAAGGACACCCCCAAGGCGACACATGGCCCTGAATATTTGTCTTATTTTTAATTAGGTATATTTCACTTTTTATCTTTGATAATTGTGTAGTATGGTGACGAAAACAAGAGGAAAACATGAACACATAATATTCGTATCGTAATTTGACTTTCTTGTGGGAAATTTTGCCCCATCATGCTTCCCCCAAAGGTCTTTATCCAGGCTATGCTAATGCGACATTAAATAGACCAAGCAGGCCCATTTTCATAGTTATTTAAGGAGTGAGTTTGCTATTTCAGAAATTGTCATTGTTTATACGACAATTATGTTTTGTAGAAAGTAGCTTTTAGTAGGACTTATGGACCTACAAATTATATAGCAAGATTGGGCCGGACCACGAGCCTACTTTCTGTCCGGAGAGGTGTGAGAGGGGGGGGGGGGCACTTTATAGCTGTGATTTGTTTGAGACTTTGGGGGATAGGGGGCTTGAACACTTTCGGACCTTGACGGTTTTCGTGTCATGTATCGTACAAAGAGGTAATACAATCCGAATATGAATCAAGCATTTGTTGTCTTTTTGTGTTGGGGTGAGGGTGACGGTGATGGGTAAGGAGGTCTGATACGGTCTTTTTAGTGCAACACAATTAAAGTTTAAAAAATCCGTGAGAAATTTGTCTTCGTTTTTATTTTGGGGTGGGATCTCTAGCCATCGTAGCAACAAGGGGGTCCGATGCGTCTAATTTTTTCGTACCACGGCGAGCCCAGATTGAGCTCGCGAGGGGAACAAGCGCATGCGCACTCGCGAAATAAACCAGCACATGCGCTCGTGGAATCCCGAAGGGTGCCGGTTAATAGGGTGATAGTAATTATACAAATAAATCTTTCATCAACTCATCGTTAGCTCAATCGGTAAAGACAGTGTATTTCTAATAGAATAATAGAACTTTGGAGTTGACGTGAGGGTTCAAATCTCAGTTTATTTTAGTTTTGTCGCCTTTATAAATAGTGAGACAAAGCAATAAATAATCAAAGTCCAATTGTTTGTGACCTCTTTGCAAGCTTTCGTAGCTTGTTCTGTATGCAAATGAGTTCATACTGGAATCTGGGCTCGCCGTGGTACGAACAAATAAGACGCGGGCCGGATATAATGATAAATACAGAACAAACACAGGAAAACTACGGAATGTAAACATTAATGTGAATGCAGGTTCAATAATAAAATAAACATTGATTAATTCGAGACATGGTAAATTCAAAGCAAACACAGAACATTCATGTAATAGTTATTCGAGTCGATATATACATGCTTAAAGGTTCACACATGAAATATAAATAATCAATTACCTTGAATAACCAAACCATAATAACAAAGAAAATACAATAAAGGGAACAAATATAACGAAAATTAAGGCTGATGTAGGTTGCCATGAAACAAGATATATAATTACAGAACATACACATCATAATATGCATACCACCTGTCAATTCATCATACACATTGAGAACAGGAATATATTGTTTTTTGTTAACCATATTAATTTTTATGGAATTTAGTATTGTAAACAGCATTATATATTGTCATCCCATGCTCACTGTCTCCCACGAGTTTAAAATAGTGTTTTATTGTCGGGGTCATCTCGTAGGAGAGGTTGGATAATCATAAAGCATAATATAATACAGGTAATACTTGTTATAATATTTTTTCCTTTCTTTCTCTTTTTTATATTATATGTCAGCCAATCTATGTTACACTATAATTTTGAAATTTGTTATCCAATGTTATAAACATAATTCAGAATTTAAATTAATAACATTTGAATCATAAAATATCCTCAAGACCCCCCCCCCCCTCACACGCCGCCTCCGCCTTTATGATGACGACTCGGACATTCAGGTAGTGGACCTTAATATTTATTTTCGGGGAGGACGGCTGAGGTGGTTTCCTTATAAAATATATGGTCTTGTCACCAAAGTAAATTGTCTTAAGTTCGACTATCAGTTGAGGGGAAGGGGGAGGGAGATTTTGCACAAGAAAGACTAATTACGATAGTATTATGTGTGTGTTATGTTTCCCTTTTTTGTCACCACTGGAGCGGGGAAAATATATTAGCTAGATTATGGGGATGTATTGTTATATAATTATCAAATCTTATATAGGCCTACTTTAAAAAAATACATGATATAGGGGACGCTACCGTTTGCATAATGCTTTACGGTCGCAAAATCGTATCTTATTTGACTTAAAATCTTGAAAATCTTACTTCCTTACTTATGAGAAGATGAACAAAATCGTGCAATAATGTATATTTACGTAAAGCTTGAATATTGTATATAATCTAACTCCCTATAACCAGGGGGTCGCTAAAGGGTGTGTGGGGGTGCGACACCTCCACCTGTCAGGATATTGTCGGTAAAATTGCGCTGCTGTCGGGAAAAATGAGTAAAGGGGGAGGGGAAAAAGGAGAGGGAAAGGGAAAGAAAAGGAAAGGAAAATAATGGAAAGAAATGAAAGAGAGGAAAGAAAGGAAAAAAAGAAAAGAAATAAAAGGAGCAAAAGAACAACAACAAAAAAAGAGAAAAGGAAACAAAAGAAAAAGGGAATGAAAGAGAGAGAAAGAGAGGGTAAGAGCCTGAGAGAAGAGGGGTGGAAGTAAGAGAGAGGGGGAGGGGTATGTTTGGTGGAGTCGCCACGTCGAGGGAACAAGAAAGATACGCATATATATTTGTGTTGCCGTGTCGGTATTCTTGCTCGATCCTCTTATACTATATTATGTAGAAGTTTGAAATCGGTGAGATGTCGGTAATTTTTTTTCCCCTACGAAGTGTGACTTTTTATCGGATAAAGAAACATTTTTGAAAATTCAGACAACGATTAAGCGTCGGTACAACGAATAGTCCGAATCGTCTTCTTTGTCTAATAAATTAATGAAACGACAAAGCTTCCGCGCTTCGCCCGGGAGGGGGGGAACTGAATTCAGACAAGAATTAAGAGTCGAGAACAGTACAACGATTCGTCTTCTTTCGCTAATACTTTAAGAAAACAGAATTCAGACAAGAATTAAGAGTCGAGAACGGTACAACGAATCGACTTCTTTCTCTATATTGATGCAATAAAACGTCTAAGCTTCCGCGCGGGAAAAAAAGGAATTCAGACAAGGATTAAGAGTAGTGAACGGTACAACGAATTGTCTTCTTTCGCTAATATTTTAATGAAATGTCTATTAAAGCCTCCACGCTTCTCGCGATAGGGGGGGGGGGGGAATGAATTCAGACAAGAATTTAGAGTCGAGAACGGTACAATGAATTTTCTTCTTTCGCTAATATTTTAAGGAAACCGAATTCAGACAAGAATTAAGAGTCGAGAACGGTACAACAAATCGTCTTCTTTCTCTATATTGATGCAATGAAACGTCAAAGCTTCCGCGCTTCGCGCGGGCGGGGAAAAATAAAATCAGACAAGGATTAAGAGTAGTGAACGGTACAACGAATCGTCTTCTTTCTTTAATATTTTTATGAAACATCAGAAATGTTTTTAATATGTTTTCAATAAATGTTTTCTACAAATATTCGGGGGCATGTGGCCCCTTCTCGCCTACGATACCACCGTGGACTATCCATTATTTCTCTTTATGATTAACATTTTGTTTATTGCTTATTTCATTTTCATTTTTTATGAATAGCAACCCTTATCCCGTATTTTGAATAGCGAACCTCATTCCGCATTGTGAATAGCGACCCTAACTTTGTATCATGAATAGCGACCCTCATTTCATATGATGAATGGCGACACTCATTTCGTATTATGAACAGCGAACCTCTACTGCTATCATAAATAGCGACCCTCATTCCGTATTATGAACAGCAAACCTCTACTCCTATTATGAATAGCGACCCTCATTTCATATAATAAATAGCGACCCTCATTCCGCATTATGAATAGCGACTCTAACTCTGTATTATGAATAGCGACCCTCATGTTATATTATGAAGAGCGACCCTCATTCCGTATTATGAACAGCTAACCTCTACTCCTATTATGAATAGCGACCCTCATTTCGTATTATGAATAGCGACCGTCATTTCATATTATGAATAGCGACCCTAATTTCGTATTATGAATAGCGAACCTCTTCTCGTATTATGAATAGCGACCCTCTACTCCTATTATGAATAGCGACCCTCTACTCCTATTATGAATAGCGACCCTCATTTCACGTTATGAATAGTGAACCTCATTTCGTATTATGAATAGCGAACCCCAACTTCTATTATGAATAGCGACCCTCTACTACTATTATGAAAAGCGAACCTCATTTCGTATTATGAATAGCGAACCTCTTCTCATATTATGAATAGCGACCCTCTACTCCTATTATGAATAGCGACCCTGATGAATAATGAACCTCATGAATAAAGACCCTCATTACGCATTATGAATAGTGACCCACATTTCGTGTTTTGAATTCATAGCGACCCTCTAATCCTATTATGAATAGCGACCCTCATTTCGTATTATGAATAGCGACCCTCTATTCTTACTATGAATAGCGACCCTTATGGATAACGACCCCGATTTTGCATTATGAATAGCGACCCTCTTCTCGTATTATGAATACCGACCCTTTTCCCTGATTATGAATAGCGGTCCTTAAGAATAATGAACCTTATGAACAATGACCCTTTTCTCAAATTATAAAAACCGGTCAATATGAATAGCGGTCCTTATGAATAACGGACCTCATGAATAGAGGACCTTATGAATAGCGGTCAATATGAATAGCGACATTGACCCAAAATATCATCAAATTTCATCACCATCTGTTGCCGCCATCAAAGTAGCCTTTTGACAAGGCCTCGTGACTCTGGCTAAGCGGCTGAGATGAGTCTAGATACCCGGGGTGAACGCGCAACCGTCACGAGGCCTTTACCATGTAGATATCACTGCTCCGCATGAATTATTCATATATACATATTAGCATGCCAATACGCCAACTTTGGATTTATTGACGAATCAGAACGGCGATCTCTCAGTTGGCTTCGTTCGTGATTCGTTCCATGTAGAGGTCAGTGGTCTTAGCACGTACGTAATAGTTCATAGTGGTCCATGTTCGTACTACGTAGAGTTTACTGTGTGTGTGTGTGTGTGATGGATACTATATGCTGACGTCGTGTGAGGATACGTTCGCTGATTGGACGCTACCATTTCGGTAGAGAATTCCAGTCGGAAACAAAGGTTAACATAAGAAATTCAACCTGGATTGATAAAGGCTACTTGGCTGTGATTCTCGGAGTGGCGTTCACTCAGGTTTTCGCGATTAGTCTCTTTTTAGTCGCTCGGCGTCTATCAGACATATGGCCTTGTTTAAAGGCTACCATCAAAGCTTTGTTGAAGACCCGTTTGTTTTCAGAAGCTTTTAAAGAGATTAAACTTGAGTGTCCGTAAGTTATCACTGTTAGGAGGTGTATGCGTGTGTGCGTTTGTGTGTGTGGTGGTGTGTGTGTTTGTTGTTTTCACCTTTTTTCCTTCTTTTTCATCATAACGCAGTAACGTTGTGATTTGGTCCAAAGCTTGTCAATTAATATCGACAACGTGGATCGTAGTTAGCATATTTCACTCTTGGTCGTTTTTGCATATGACATTGACCCCTGGGAGTATTATGCTGGTTTCATAACGTATCCAATCAACCCTGCAACCACCAGCAAAGCGGAAGGGGGGGGGGGGGGGTTTCTGCAGGCCTCCTCCCCGAAGTTCTAGCTGTAAAGCCTGTAGTGCCCTCTTGCGCACACTGAGGATTCAGTTTTGGAACCGCCTGATATTTCAGGAGATCCACCTCAAACTATACCGTTTAACCATGGACTTACTAGTTAGAACTGGCCACTCATGATGGCTCAGTGGTAGAGTAGTGGTCTCGTAACCGGGAGGTCCCGCTTTCGAAACCAAGTCGAATAGCAAGTGCCCTTTGGTAAGGCACTTATCATCATTGCCATGTCCCTCGGAGAGGACTGAAAGTTGTCAGTCCCCTGATTGCTTACTTGCAAGCATACACATGCTTTCTTAACAGTAAGGTAAAACAAATGAACACACAAAAACCATGACAAACTTCATACATGTTTTGGGACTTTAACTAAGTTTCCCGTTAAATACACTTTAAAAAAAGGTAGATTGATACATAACATGAACTATGAAATATTGTTTTTAATTCTCAAAACATGCCTTTTGTCACAATTTTATTTTAGATCTTTAATTAAGATATTACCTAGTACATTATTGATCTAAAAACTTAACATATACAAATACCCCCCCCCCCCCCATGAAATAAAATACAAAAATAAGTAATTGAATAAAAAAAAATAAAAAAATGAGGCGGATACACACAAAATGCCACCGGGAAAGAGAAACTAGGAATACTTTTGACTTGTCCCCTGAAAAAATGACTCCTCATTGGTTCACGCATGATCAACCGTGTGTAGTGTAGTGAGGTAGTGATACAATTCTCATATTGACACTCTTTCCATAACTATTCGAAACCAGACATATTACAATTTCTTTCGCTTTTGGCACACATAATAACTGGTACACAATGACAATTAATCTATCTCTCTCTCCTTTGGCCACCCATTCAGTCATTCTCTTTCTCTCTCTCTCTCTCTCCCCCCCCCCCCCCCATCATCTTGCATTTACTATTTCAATTTCCCTCTTAGTCACTCTCTTTACTTTTTTTAATTCCCTTTCGTCCCTCGCTCTCTCACTCGCTCATTCAATTGTACCTCACTCTCTCTCTCCCTCAATTGATCTCTTTCTTTTATTCATACCTAATAATTCAATAAACTCATTCTCCTTTCGCTCTCTCTCTCTCTCTCCTTTTCTCTCTCTCCCTTCCATTGACGTACACACTCAGTTATTAGGGACTTTTAGAAATGCACGTCAAGAGCTTTGACTGCAACGTGTGACGTCATTTTAAGGCACTGCGCCTGCGTCACGTGGTCTCAGTCGGCGATCGAGAATGCGTCAACCTTGATTTTCCTAAATCTAGTACATGCAATACATACATACATATTGACATTTATAAAGCGCCTTTACATGCTGAAATGTGTAGAACAGGTGTCACATGCACCTGTTCTACACATATTTACATATTAGCAGTGAAGGGATGTTCTTTTGTTGAGGGTAGAATGAGGAATGTCCTCTTTCTTTGTCCGTGATTTTTTATTGTGTTACTTCCTGCATGCATATCGTCGAGTGCAATCTAAAAGATTTCTAATTGTAGCCAACATGGGCAGTTAAGTACGTTGACACGCATGATCAGTCGGCGTACGTCGTGTTCTCGTTCACTCATTCTAAAAGTCCCTATTCCCTCTCTTGACTCTTCCCACAGATCACAGACATCAATAGATACACAGAGACCAATACGATAGAAGGACGGGTGACTTGCAAGGGAACACGTGACATGCAGCTTGAACTCATAATAATCTGTGTCACAGCTGATTCCGCTCTGTTGATTCCATTGTTTGGGGGATTCAGCCGAGACCTGACAAAGCATGTTCTCACGATACAGACGATGTATTATTCTTTTTTTTTTTTTTTTTTTTTTTTTTTTTTTTTTTTTTTTTTTTTTTTTTTTTTTTTTTTGACGATGTATTATTCTTATTCTTACTTCATCATCGTCTCTTCAATTCTTTTTGAATATTTGTATGACAATAAACGAGACTGTGGTACCTGTTTGTATCGCCACATGAGATATATTTTGTTATCAGTACCAGGTTGAATACTTTGAAAGGAAACTGAATTTGAACCCTGGACCACCCCCACTCCCTCCCCTATCTCTCTCTCTCTCTCTTTCTCTTTCTCTCTATCTCTTTCTCTCTCTCTCTCTCTCAATATAATCGGAGAAATGCACACGGCCTCTTTCTTTGGTAATGGAGTGGTAGTTGAGCAATTTCTCAATATGTTCCCATATTACACCAGTTTCAATTAAGTTACATTGTTTGCCAGTAAAGTATAACATTGCATCTAAAGTACTTTTCGAGGTTTAGTATCCCAAAATGATTCGTCTAAAATATTATCTTTGTAATCACATCCATATACAAATAACTTACGAAATGCAATGGACAAGCTGCCTCTAAAGCTATATTTCGAATTAAAGTAATTATTGAAGAAGTCTCCCCTTTGGTGTTCGGGTGTTTTCGATGGTTGTCCAGATGGTATAAATGAGACTTGGCTTATGGTCGCCCGTATGTATGGATAGGTTTGGGGTCGGAGGTGGTCCGCTATTTCACCTTTTCTGTCTCGGGGGCTTCGTTCCTGAACAATATTTGTTTCCTTTTGTTTTTGTTTGTAACGTTTTCAATTTTCTTCCTTTTTAAAATATTATTTTGTACAATTCATTATTATTAAAAAAAGGGAAAAAGTTGCGCATTAATTTGTGCTGCTACAAAACGTACGACCAATCCTAAAACAAGATATAACGAAAAAAAATCATCTGTTGCCGCCATCAAAGCTTTGTTGAAGACCCGTTTGTTTTCAGAAGATTTTAAAGAGATTAAACTTGTGGTTTAGTCCAAAGCTTGTCAATTAATATCGATAAACGAACAATTACACCCAAAATATTTGTTCTGAATTGCATTAAAAAATATTTGTGGGCCCCTAAAACATAACATTGAGGCACTGGCGTACTGGTGGGGGGGGGGGGGGATAGGGGGGCGCCAGCCCCCCCCCCCCCAAATAAAATTGAACCATGACTTATTTTCAATTCCATATACAAGTGATGTATAAATGTTCGTGATATCACATGATTTTCAACAAAATGCGCGTTTCTCCATTTCTGTTGCAAACTGACACATTCCCAAATGACCAGGAAGAGCATATGTTTTGTTATAGTCACTAAGGGGCCGTGGCCACTAACATTAACACTAGTAAAAAAAAATCCTTTCCAGAAGCAACTGTGACAAGCACTGCCGGGCGTTCCATACTTACATCATGTAACACCGCACATGTACCGTTAAGGGGGCCCAGTGGGGAAATTGAATTCAGACAAGATTAAGAGTAGTGAACGGTACAACGAATCGTCTTTTTTCTCTAATAATTTAATGAAACGACAAAGCTTCCGCGCTTCGGGCGGGGGGGGGGGGCAACTGAATTCAGACTAGGATTAAGAGTCGAGAAAGGTACAACGAATCGTCTTCCTTCTTTAATAATTTAATGAAGTGTCAAAGCTTCCGCGCTTTGCACTGGAGGGGGGAAAACTGAATTCAGACAAGAACACGATACAACGAATTGTCTTCTTTCTCTGATAATTTAATGAAACGTGAAAGCTTCCGCGCTTCGCGCGGGATGGGCGAATATGAACGCAGACAAGGATTAAGAGTAATAGTTTAATGACACGTCAGAGTTTCCGCGCTTCACGCGAGAGGGGCGAAAATGAATTCAGACAAGGATTAAGAGTCGGAACCGGTACAATGAATCGTCTTCTTTCTCTAATAATTTGATGAAGTGTCAAAGCTTCCGCGCTTTGCGCGGGAGGGGGGAAACTGAATTCAGACAAGGATTAAGAGTAATGATTTATTGAAACGTCAAAGCTTCCGCGCTTCGCGCGGGATGGGCGAAAATGAATTCAGACAAGGATTAAGAGTAATAATTTATTGAAACGTCAAAACTGCCGCGCTTCGGGCGGGAGGGGGGGGGGGGGTGGGGGGAACTGGGTCCAAACAAGAACTAAGAGTCGAGAACGGTACAACGGATCGTCTTCTTTCTCTAATAATTTAATGAAGTGTCAAATTTTCCCCGCGCTTCGCGCGGGAGGGGGGAGACTGAAAAATATTTTATTTCCTGGCCCCGGGTGTATAGGGTTAAATTTGTAGACATTTGGACATTGGCAATAAAATATTTGTCGGTAATTGGGTGCTCGTTTTGTCGGTTATCGGTGGCCTCTACACCCTCCCCACTCCCCCACTGAAAAAGATCTAGCGACGCCCCTGATAACGACACAGTTTTTACACTCGAGAAATTTTGTGCAAGTACTACTGATCAGGGACGTGATAGAGAAGGACTTGAATCAAGCCGTTCTCCTTTGACCCCATGCTCCAAGCCGCCGGAAAGTTATGCGCTAATCTGCAGCTGTTGACCAGGTGGTGAGATAAAAGAGCGCATGAAATTTTAGGATTTAGAATTCCTACATCAGAAAATGTTATCACAGGAACTGTTCGCTGTCCCTTCCAATGATTTCTCATCCATTGTTGAATGTGTAAAGAGTAGAACAAGCGAACACAAACTTGTGTAATTTCATTCTTTTTTAAACTTGAAAAATACAAAAAACACGCGAAAACACGCATTAGCAAACTTAATGTTATTGAAGATTATAAATCATGGATCAATTTGACAGGATGTAATTTTTCTTTTACCAACTCTGGCACACAATTTAAAGGCAGGACGGAGTTCTAAATTTGAAAATTTGTTTGATGCACTATTCCCAATAAAATTCCCATATAGAGTTTTTAATTTACACTGTAATTTTGCCGGTAATTTAATATTTTGTAATAAATGTAAAACTGGTGCCTGGCTTCCGAAATTCCCCGCAGTGGAAGCGCGGTTCGGAGCATGGAACTTCAAAGCCAAGTGGAATGTTACACATCCCACTGTTACGCTTTAGAACTCAAGAATGCGTTTGAATAAGTTACAAGAGTTTCGCCTCCTGTTCTTTCACCTCCCTGCCCTAGTCCAGCCTCTGTATACCGTTTTCGTTTAGCGCACCCAATCAGCTGATAAAATAACACACCCTCAACGTTGAAAGTAGACCTAGCCATTCCTCTAAATCTGGGTTCGTGTGGACGGAAATTTGGGGATTGCGCGATCAGTGGAGAGACCGCGCTGTGTGTGGGGGATAAAAAGAACGAACGGACTGAATCTGGACTACACTTACCCCAGCCGGAGTGACCTAGGTTAAAACCGAAAGTCTGAGAAATGCACCTCAAAGACTGGTAAGATGGCATTTTAAAAAGGGTGGGGGTGCGTGTGAAGTGCACATGTGCATAGAGAGGTGGTATTTTAACGCGCACGTACGTGCGCGTAAACACTCGCTAGGCTAGGCCATCTCTTTCCAAATTTTTAATTTATTGAATTTTCTCTCTCTAAAATAAAGAAAATATATATATATAAGGTCTAAAAAGAAAATAAGCGGAAGGAAAGGGGATGGAAAGAGAAAGAATCCTAAAAATAGTCATTTATGACATGAAATTGTACATATAATGTATATATATAAATAATTCATAAAATAGTGTGTGGCAAAAATAGTCAACTGTGACTGATTGCCAAACAAAACCAAATCAAGAAGAAGAAGAAGAAGTGGGAGTACGACTATTCTGCATGTGCGTATGCGTGTGTGTGTGTGTGTTTGCGCAATGCGGTGTGCACTCAACCAGACCAGACGATAGCGAAATCGTGCACAACAGTCCAGGGGGTGGACTAGTGTGTGTGTTGACCTGAACTCGAACTTTCATTGTGCGAAAGATATATGCAGGGAAAAGCTCGAGTAGTGAATCTGAAAGAAGATTTCTATTAACCAGTTATTCATGTAGGCTCAGTGTTGCCCACGGTAAAGTATCAGATTAAAATATGTGTCAGTATGATGATGATGATGATCATGGTAATCATCAGGCATGGTAATCACTATAATTCCTAATTTGTTTCTGATTTATGTGCAAAAACTGGCCCATGCATTTCTTAATTCAATATTTAAGTACATGCATGTAAACATTTATACATATAATCAGGTATAAGTACAATTGTGAAGTAGGCAGCAGGCATACATACAAACACCAGCCCCTAGAACTGAAGAAGTCGGAATGGATTGCATTGAATAATTTGTAATTGCTGCAAATCTCTCTCTCTCCCCTATATTTCATTGGTATTTTACATATTTAAACATGGAACTTATTTGATGTCTGCATGATGGCGACTCTTTATAGTTTTGTTTAATTTCGCCTCCCAATAAGTTCCTATCAGTTGGCGGTACATCAAATTTGTTTGTTATTAGTTGTTTCATAATAGTATATAATAAGAATACTTGTTATTATTATTATAATAATATTAATAATATATTTCTTACGCGCGCCAAATGTACTTGATATCTACTGCCCAAGTCATAATATGTCTAGTGCGAATATAAAAATATCAAAAGTGCCATGCACAAAGTAACAATACAGCTGCACCATTTTGAACCACCTGGTACCAGCAACATTGCAGTAACACTATCACAATTGCTCACTTTCCTTTCATCGCCATATTATTCACGGTAAGTTTTTTTTGGGTATCATTAATTACTGTCATTTTACTTATTCTTCAAACGTCACTTTATTGATCATACATTTATTGACCATCATACAAATGGGTAATCTTTTAATCACAACGGAAATGTTGTTCTTCGTTAAAGATAAAGTTGAGTTCTGGGGGGTGTTTCACAAAGACTAAGATCGACTTTAAGTTGGACTTAACTATGGCAGGCCGCTAATGCCACTGTTTCTCTCACCATTTACTGGTATTGGTCTCTCATGAGAGTTACAAATCAAGGTCACAAATCTACAGAATTTACACTTTTTGATAGTTCATGATTGAAGGAAAAAAATATTATCTAAAGATCATAATTGAGATACCAATAGTGAGAGCAACCAGTGGCATGAATGGCCTGCCATAGTTAAGTCCTACTTAAAGTTGATCTTAGTTTTTGTGAAACAGCCCCCCCCCCCCCCCTCCCCCAAGTCATGCGATTGCATTGTGAAAGACAAGGTGTGGATTGGATCAGGAAAAAAATAGTTGCAAGTAGCATGTAAGTATTGGTGTGTACTGCAAGGTTCTGGAGTCATCAAAATCATAATAAATGTGGCCCAGTCTTGATAAAGTAACAAGCACTGTACACAAACAGATGTATATGGGACTACACAAATGATGTCAGGGCTTCTAACCTTGATTTCCTTATCTGTTTATGTTCATTACTCAGCCAGTTTACATTTTCTACCACAATCGTTTGGCAAATTGTATTTATTTGTAGTGTTGAACATTCAGTGTATGTTTTGTTTGAGTCTGTGAGAATTCATTTTTTTTTTTTTTTTTTTACCAGAACTGAAGTTTATCTTTAAAAGTGTTAGTGTTTGTTAATTATATTGTGATCATTATTATCATCCCTTTGCAGTGTGGACTCTTTATGCTCAAGCATGAAATTGAGGTTGTTAGCTGTGATGATGCTGAAGCGATGCTCTCCTACGCCAGAGCTGAAAAGAAACGTCTTGGACTTAAAGACTGGAGTAAGGCATGTTTTGATCTTTTTTAACCAAAATAATAGCCAAACTTATACAATCGTAAGGCCATTTTATATATGTTGTGAGAAGCTACGTTTACACTTGTCATTCATGTAAACATTTTATTTATTCTCATTTATTTTAATACAATATTACTACATACAAGAGCAAAAGAAAATACAAACTTTGACCAATCATACCCTATTTCCCATAAAGTTAGAATGATTTGTTCTTATATCTTTTCCTCAAATGATAGCGACAAACGACAATATGATTTATTCTAGACAAAGTTTAAATCTTCCCGAAACAGATTAATCTTCATTGATCAATAACGTTTTGAGATGGCATCAACATTATATCCACCCATTGTGATAAGCTAATTTATAAAAGAACAGTAATCATTAAAAAAAACATGATGATGCTGAAACGATGCTCTCCTACGCTACATCGGAAAAAAGAACGTCTGGGACTCTTAGACTGGGGTAAAACCCTTTTGTATCTTTGAGTGTTTGTGTGTGTGTTTTTTTTTAAATCTTGTTCTTCGCTTGTTTGTCGTTTTTGTTTGAGTTCTAATCGTCATGTCAATTCCATCAGAATTATTATCAACATTTTGAAGTAATTATTATTATCATGAGTAGCAGTAGTAGTAATAGAAGTATTATCGTAATTATAATTAGTGTTATTATCGTTATTGTTATACTCGTTTGTTATTATATCATATTGTTGTCATTAACTGTTTTTGTTAATATTAATACAATTGCTAGTCTTCTTATTGGTATATATGTATTGTCATTATGACTATTATTATTATTATTATTCATGTTATTGTATATTTAATATTTGCACATTACTTCAGTTGATAACATATAAGGCTTGCATTCTTATTAGACAAATACAGGTGTGATATAAGAGCATGTAGAAGTAGTAGTAGTAGTAGTAGTAGTAGTATTGTAAATATATGTATTATTGTTATCATTATTGTTATAATTGTTTTTTTATTATATGATATTATCATTTACTGTTTTGTGTTGATATTAATTCAACCTCTATTATCTATTATCATTATTACTATTTGTATTATTATTCAAATAATTTATATTCAATATTAACATTTACACACTACTTCAGTTGATAAGGCCTGCATCATTATTATACAAATACAGGTGTGGACAGACTTGAAAGCATGCCAAAAGAACTGCGACCCTCCATGAGTCTGCAATAATCAGGCAATCGTTGTTTGAGCACGGTCCATTATTTGTTCATGCGCTTTACAAATATAGATTTTTTTTCTCAGTAGTTTTTGTTATTGATTCCAAACAATACAAATGAATCTCAGAAATAAAATACAGTTGTTTTTCATGAATTCAAAACATTTTCCTGTAGATTGTACGATTGATGAAAACAAAAATGACATCAGTTGTAACATCAAACGAATCACACGCTTGGGAGAGTAGTTGCTTCAACCCCCCCCCCCCCCCTCCCTAAACAATTCAAACATGCTTTATTTCTAATTCGATACCAGTGATGTACAAAATATGTTGCCAAAACGACATGATTGTCTGCAGTTTTTTCAGCCCCCCCCCCCCCACAGTTTTTGCTCATTACGCCACAGTCAACACACGCATTGGTTGTATGTTGACCACTCTTAATATGTCTAAACTCCGTGGTATAATACAATGCCAGAAGGTCCCTACAATAACATGCGTATTTATCTCCCTCTTTTTCATTAAAAAATAATAATTTCACACTAGTTTTGTTTTATCTCTAAACCGAGTGTGAAAACGAAGTGTACTATTAGCTTATAGCCCTGTACTATACATGTATGTAGGATTAAGACCTTCTACTACCCCTAGGCCCCTCGGATAGTACGGGCCTAGGCTAAATGTAACGAAATGTTTGCCAATATCACAAAGGGTTCACGTTTATTGTGCCTCTGTGACTCAATCTCTTTTGTGATATCTGTGTGTAGGCAGTTTTCCGGCACTGTCTGGAATTTTACACTAGACCATCAATTCTTCAGCCAGCCGCTAGTCTCGCTCTGTCAGTGTCTCTCTTTCTTTTGTTCCGCTCAAATTAGCTTAGGCCCTTTTACAATCCTTATCCCTGATATGCGAATACAGACAAACATGTGTATAAGGATTGCTCAGGTTAAACGAACAAAATAATTGGTCTTTATGAGCTGGTGGTCTTTATGTACAGGTTCCTATAATATACTACCTGTTTCAATAGAAAATATAGTTCGAGGGAAACAAAAAAAAATGTGTTTTCTTTTGTACTTTTCCTTCGTTATATGTGTAAAGCGCCTTTGTGAAAGGACCTGAACCTTTAATATAGGAGACACCATTATTAGTAATATTATTATTATAGTATTATATTTATTGTTGCTGTTATTATGAATTGTCATTATTCATGTATTCATTTACTAATCATTATTAGAAGGTGTAGTAGTAGTTGTTGCTGTTGTATTACATCATTTACATGAATATGTATTGTTATCTCGTTTGCAGAGGTAAAACGGGCTAACTGGCTGACCTTACCGGAAGATATCCCGGAGCAAGATCAATTTGACGCCGTACTTTGCTTGGGAAGCTCGATTTTACACCTCATCGATAAACCGCCTGAGCTCGCCCTCTATCGGAAATGTTTGACCAACTTCAAGAATTTTCTTAAACCTGGTGGCGTGCTGCTGATTGATCACAGGAACATAGATTCTATGCTAGATCGAGGGATTGTGGTGAATAAGAACGTTTATCATGCGGTAAGTGATAACAAGCTTAGAAGAAAATTGCATCGTTTAACCAAACCCTTACAAGTAGAAGTTGTCCGACATCTCATTGAAAGGCACATATTAAAGGAAGGGTAGGGTACTGACACTACTTCAGATTTACGTATGCTGTCGTCAGCAGTTCACAATAGGGACTTTTAGATTTGCACGACGACAACGTGGACTGCTACGTGTGACGTCCTTTTAAGGCCATAAAAGGACGTCACACGTAGCAGTCCACGCAAATCTAAAAGTCCCATTGTCCTGATTTTATCAACAGCTTTATGTCCCACAATGCATCACCAACTACATGCATCACCACCTGGATCTAGATACACCTCACCGAAAGAGAGCGCAATTTAATATACATGTGGCCTTTAAAACTAACATGCTTTTCAGTGCGATGTCAGCAAAAGTGTACATATTGTAACGAAATTTATTACAACTGTTTAATACAGACTGCTCTTGTTCTCGGACTCTTAATTGTCTCTTCTTAGTTCTCGCTCAGTATCTCTATCACTCATGCTTGTATGCAAAACAAATGCGACAGAAGAAATGGAGTAGGTCGATCATGAATTTCAGTTCTATTCGTCATTTATTACATTTAATAATGACAGCTCGGTAGAATCGTGCTCTCTAGGCTGTCACTAAATACAGTGAATTATCAGAACGCCTGCATATTTGGAAAGCGGCAAAAAAGAGTCCCGAGGAGAAGTCTCAAGAAGAAATCTATCGATTTTAGATTTCCCTGGCTTTATATAGGGAGCTATATTTATACAATTTTCTAGCAGGCAAACCTTCCAGTAAGGACACAATCCGACCTCGAGCTAAATGGCAGAGTCTAACCTCAAACTGAGGGCAAAGTCCGACCTCCGCTCGGGGTCAGTCGGGTTGCCGCACGCGACTGAGTATCTGTCCTTGCCGTTTTGTAAGACGAGGCCAAAATTAAACCGATTGAATCATTGAGTAGCACAAAATGTACGACCATCCGGTACAAGGGTCTAAAAATCAGACTATTAATTAGGTGATTTCAATCACTAATTTCGATTCGACAACAAAAGGTCATTATTTTCCCACAAAAAAAACACATTTGCAAACCTTTTCGCTATGAGGGATGTTTTAAATAAGTATTGTCTTTCAAATGCCGTTAGAATTTAACGTTTTCATGTTTTGACCTGCAAATAGTACCTTTCCAACCCCAATGTACTACTTGTAACTACTTGCTCCCTCTATGTAGAAAACAATGCCTAAGCGGTGCCCGTTGGTCCCCATGATCCTCTTTTTCTTATGTTAATTGAGAGCTGAGTTGATGAGACAGCCACATATGTCAGTGACCACGCTCGGTGGTCTAATCCCCCCTGGCCAAACTAGTACAGACGGGTTTTAAACTATCAACATACCCTAACCTTTATGACGCAATAAAGCATTTGCCGGACCAAATACATCCAATCTTCTTTGTTTGAATATCATTAACAGGAGGACACACTACCAGGCGTAAGTACGAAAACTATAATCGAAGAGGGCGTCACGTTGCGAGTTGACATTATTTACGATATGCTGGTGAAAGAGGGAGATGCTGCTACCAACAACGACAAAATAGAAAAGTAAATATACATGTTTTTAAAACTTGTTTGTGACACATTTAGGAGGGTGTTTACCTGTAACATTTTCGATGTAGGTTTAATTTGATGTTATATTTTTGTTACCTGACTGCTAAGAATGCACGCATATGCCTGTACGTACGCAACAAGAGGACCGACGGCGTAAGTCCTGTCCAAGGAACTTTGTAACGAGAATGAATGCAAGTTACCAATGAGCTATCACACCCTCATATGTATATGGTTCAGACATCTCCCGCAGACGTATACCGGCAGTCTGAAGTTAGCGGCCATTCTTTTTCGACCGCCAGACGTGCCAGTTCAGTTCAGTTCAGTTTATTGAATTCCATCTTTAAAAACATTTTTACAAGGTAAAAACATGCAATTTCATTAAAAATATGGTACATAAATTGGGATAACATATACATGTGAAATGAATTAATACAAAACAGAATAAGGCACAGCTGTAAAAAAAAAAAAAAAAAAAAAAAAAGAAGGTTTTGTCTGGACAGCTTCCTATCGAATTAGATATAATAAATATAGTAAGAAAACAAGTAGCAAGTAAAGTTTCGGATAGTATCATTCAGAAATAAACCCAGTACATGAAATATAACATTTTGGAATGCAAGAGTCAGAAGATAGCAAAGGGGAAATGTGAGGGGAAGAAAGAAAGAGAGAGAGAGAGAGAGAGAGAGAGAGAAAGAGAGAGAGATATATAACAAGTTGGATAAATACACTTTTGAGATTACGTTTAAAACTGTTGTAAAATGAGATTGAAGTTATATTAGTTGGAAGCAAGTTCCAAATTTCAGGTGCATGATGTCTGCAAGAATATGATGCAAAATCTGCTTTAACACACCATCGATGATATTTCTTCTTATTTCTAGTATTATAGTTATGTATTGTACTGTTTGTTATAAACATATTGGATAAGTTTTTAGAAAGCAGACTTTTTTTCGTTCTTAAATATAAGTAATGCACACAAATATTTATTTAACTGGTAAACATTCAATATATTAAGTTGTTTATAAAAAGTGATCTTGAATGAGATTGATAATGAGATAGCGTTATTTTTCTTACAACCCTCTTTTGTAGAATGTATAAATGATGCAGTTTGGTTTGGTAAGTATTTGCCCAATCAATGTTGCAATAACTAAGAAACGGTAATATAAGTGTATTGCATAACATAAGAAGAACAGATTGAGGCAAAGGGTGGCGGAGTTTGCTGATGACACCAGTATTCCTAGACATTATCTTATTAATATGGGATATGTTTTCCAGGATAAGTTTTCGTCAATAAAAATACCTAAGAACTTGGTATTAGCAACACGATTAAGAACATTATCATCCATTTTGATTTGATATGAATTGAGGAGCTCTGTAGAAACCGGTTTATATTTGGAATGAAAATATATAAAATTTGACTTTCCAGCACTCAAGATTAATCTATTGCATTCGAACCAATTTGATACTTTACGCAATTCAATATTAGCGTGCTATATAAAGACCCAATGACATTTGAGGTGTAGAGGATATTGGACAGTGTCATCAGAAAAAAGAATGAATTTCAATTTATCTGAACAATATGGGAGGTCATTAATATAAAGTGAAATCAGAAGGGGCCCCAGGATTGACCCCTGTGGCACACCACATGAGATTTCCTAATAATCAGATAAAAACACCATTAAATGATACACGTTGAGTTCTACTTTGTAAATAACTTTTGAACCAGAGGAGTGGTAAACCTCTTATCCCATAACAGGCAAGTTTAGATAATAATATAGAAAAAAATCAATTGTATCAAATGCCTTGCTTAAATCTTAGAAGACACCAATAGCATGTATTTTTTATTAAATACACTAATTAAATAATCTTGAAGATTAATAACAGCCATTTCTGTCGACACAAGCTTTAAAAACGCGTACTGACTTTCATTCAAAATATAATTTGTGCATAAATATCTATTATGTACGATTATAGACGAGCCTTTCTAAGATTTTTGAAAAGTAAGGAAGTATAGATATAGGCCTATAATTATTAACATTATGAATATCACTTTTTTATGAACAGGTACAATATTGTCCCTCTTGCAGGTTATTAGTTTCTTCAAACTGTCAGACTGTTTTGATAATGCAAACATTCTTCCATCAATTGACAAAGCTGATTTCACCTTCTCATCTAGATGAGCCTGATTGAGAAGTATTGCGTTCCTCGCTGTTAGGTCTTCGAGGATCGACATGTGTTTTCTTGCAAACTTGCGACGATTGGCGATTATTTGACGTCTCTTTCTATATGAACTACAATTAGTTGTAATAGGTGAATGGAATCACTCGTACCCAGACACTTCGCAGATACGTATGCATTACATTTGGTAACATTTCGAAAATAGCTTATTACATTGACCCTAACGTCTAATATCAGTTGATGTAGAGTCGGTTTCGAGTTGGTTTGGATGACCGTTGGTCAAGTACATTACAACGGACAATGACCGGTGGTCAAGTACATTACAACGGACAATGACCGCTGGTCAAGTACATTACAACGGACAATGACCGCTGGTCAAGTAAATTACAACGGACAATGACCGCTGGTGAAGTACATTACAACGGACAATGACCGCTGGTCAAGTACATTACAACAGACACTGGCTACCTACAAATGTCTCTGGTTTTATGGTTATATTACGATTACCCTGATTCTGCTCTTTTATTCACAGGGTAATCATGCCGTTAGCACCGGTCCACGTTCACAAGTTTACCGCGTTACTCAAGGAGATGTTTGGACCAAAATGCGAATACTCCCTCTACGGCGATCTGCAACGACTGGACAGTGGAAACACAGAAGATGTAGCCTATTTTCAACACGTTGTACACGAATAGACTAGTTTAGACATAGTACATTTACAAGTGACCCCAACATATCCACAATATAATTTTTGTTTAACATGGAAAAGTCCTGCTCTGTACATTTCAGAATAATTGCTGCCAACATGATGGAGGTGCTTCATGAATCATACCTTTTTGTTTGCCCTCTTGACCAAATCCTTTCATCTGTGTATCAACAAATTTACTGTCGATGAATTAACGATTAACAACAAAACAATCTATCATGAACAAAGAAGTAGTATCCTTCTTAATGCGTACAATAGACCTTTATCTGCCCATGTGCATATATTATAAGTTTCATTAAAAATGTAATGACGATGGGGTCCGTCGCAATAGATTGACAGCCCATGAAACCGATTGCAATGGCAAAAGTACCACGAGGAGGGCAGCCCGAGTTTTTAAATAAAATTTGTGAAATTAAAAAGTTTCAAAAAGATCCAGAAGATCGACGGTCACTTGCGCAACAGCCAGGAGACGATCAGGGACTCGTTTCATAAAACTTGTCATCAGTGACAAATGACAGTTTTTGTTACAGGCTACTGAAATCCTTACTTCTGATTGGCTATCAGCAGATTTGTCACTGATTTTTGTCATTTGTCATTGAAAAAAGGCTTTGTGAAACGGGCCCCAGATCGAAGAAAAACCCAAATTAAACAACCACCCCACCTCTCCCTCCCCACAGGAAAAAAAAAATAAGGAAAGATAGAACGACAGAAAGATTTTGGGCTGTCTGTGTAGCGAACACTCTTTAAAGTTGAAATGTGGATAGAAAGCCGGCAAGACCGAAACTATCGGTCTCATGAGCACTGCTACTGAAGCGGTACTAGAACGCTTTGTACTCCTACTCCAACTAATACTATTTTTACCACATGTACTACTGCTGCAACAACTAAGAAGAAGAAAAAAAGAGAAAAAGGAAGAACGAGAAGAGAAAGAAGAGGGGAAGGCGGCGGGGGAGCAAGAATGTCGTCAAAGTTACAACTCATTTCTTCTTTACTACTCTCTACTACAAATTTTAGGTTACACCATTTAATCTGTGTGGTTGTACTGAAGTGTCGTCGAAAATATTTAGTATGATTTCATATGAAATTACGATTTGTATATTTTGTAATACAAATATCTTGTAACTATGAATGTACCGATAATGATTTTTTTTTATTTACCTGGCTGCATCCACGATAAACATACACGTGGCCACATCCACAATAAACATACAGGGTGTACATGTATTTAGAAATACATAGATTTCGTATATTTTAGAGTGTTCCAGATACACAATATCTGTTTGTAAATGTATTTATACATGCATTGAATCAATTTGTAATATTTAAAACGTATTCAATGACAGTGCAAAGAAGAATGTATACGGTAGTTCATTGTGTTTATTCATTCGCGTTTCAATTCAGGTTGAAAACAAAGTGGAGTTCTGGTCAAGACGAAAAATAATTTGTGATTTTTCTCATAAATAAAAAAATGTATGTTTGAAAGAAAGAAAGCCTTGATAATGACATAAAAAAAAAAAATCATAAAACAGATTGCTTTGCAAATTCTTTTCTTCCTTTGATCATTATTCATTTATTTATTTGTTGAATGTTTTTTTATATTGTAAACATTGATGAACTAAGACTCGGGAGTAATTGTCACAAGAGTAAATGTCAGATGGCCCTATATTCATCGATAATAACAACAAAATACATGTAACAACATAATGATAATTTAATAACAATGATAGTTTAATAAAAATGATAATAATAATGATTATGATATTGATGACTATAATGATTATAATAATGATTAATAATAATTATGATACACTGTAATGAAAATAATAAGAAGAATATTACTATTACTACATCTACTACTGCTGCTGCTAGTACTTCTACAATTATTACTACAACCATTATTTAGTAATAATGTTTTATATTTATATATCGCATTACATGATACATTTCAATGCACATTACATTATATACAATAATAATATATATTCCTACCTATACAATACC
This sequence comes from Strongylocentrotus droebachiensis, assembly GCA_035222895.1. Lineage (NCBI taxonomy): Eukaryota > Metazoa > Echinodermata > Echinoidea > Camarodonta > Strongylocentrotidae > Strongylocentrotus > Strongylocentrotus droebachiensis. The sequence goes on from JAVYIG010009036.1 coordinate 69,271, forward strand.
TTCCAGAACTTCAGGAGAGTTGGTTCAGCGATTGTTGAAAATTTGAATGCGCTCTCTGGCCAAAATGTTTTCCCAGAATTAGGATTACAGTTTTAATCGAAAAGAGTTATTGAGCAGGTTTTGATAGCCAAATTCTATTTGAAAATACAAATGTATGAGCATGTATCGATTACAGATCAATCCATGTTATTCAATGCATTCAAATCGTTCTAACTATTGGGGCCTTTCTGGGGTCTTTGACCACAATTAACTGACTGTTTGCATGATTTCTATCAACAACAACAAGAAAAGAGAAAATCAAAAAAGCCTAAAAAAAGATGTTGTATTGCCCTTTAGGTTTTTTCTTTCTTTTTCTCCCTCTTTGGGCTGATATTTCTCAGTTCATTGTTTAATACATTTTGTTCTCTATTTCCTAAAAAACCGTAACAGTTTGTTGGGGTCGGTCGCAAAAGGCAATACAAAATCTTTTGTTTTAACACCTAATAAAAGGGTAAATACTTTGTTATTACTTTATATTTTAATTCTCCATTCAATCAGTTTTCCATTTGGATTTTCATTGGATAGGGTATTTAATGATTTTATTAGACCGATTTATTTGTATGAATTGAGACAGCATTGGAGGAAAAGTAATGAATTAGTGCGTCAAAAAATACATGACTTAGAGCGATGAAAGTAGTCTGATATGCAATGTCAATTAGTAAATAGTGACCGCCTCTTACACCCCTCCCCACCACTACGCCTCTCTTTTATTCAGGGTCTTCCTCCTTAAGCTTGGTTTTTAAAATAAAGTTTTGAGTATTTACATAGCATACAAAATGCACCAGTAAGTTTATTAAGCGTCCACCGCCCGCTACCTTTATTGGGACCACCTGCTTTATTTTTATTTTAATTTTTTAATTAAAAAACATGAAAAACATACCGCTAAAGTAATCTTTTCTTAAAGTTACAACTAAAGAAACAAAATGCCGACGGCCATTTTGAGAAATAGCCCGACTGTCAGGGAAAATGAAGAGCACATTTTGTGTGTGTGTGTGTCCCAAAATTTGAAAATTTGGCCGATCGATATTTTGTTTCGTTGGTGGCGGGGGGGGGGGGGGAGGGGGGGGGGGGTAAGGTCAGCTTTTTGGGGTCACCCATTACCACAATTTTTTTTTTTTTTTTGTATTTCTTAATAATAAAAAAAATGAAGGGGGGGGGGGGGGTTCCTCCAAAACACATATACAACAAGTACGCGCCTTATTGTACGCGCCTTATTGCAACACATATCATCTTCCATCTTAAGTACGACAATGCTCTTTTAGAGGGATGTACTACAATGGAAGAAGAAACAAACGGTGATAACAGCACATTGCACCTCATGTACACCTCATCATTAATCAAAACATGTTTTATTTTCCGATGAATTGGATAATACACCATTGACATTCACACATGACCGACCGCCTAAATATCATCAAACATGATCCATCCTTTAAAAAAAATGAAGAATTTACTCTCTACAATACGATGCAATTTGCAACATGTTGCTTTTGGCTTCATGGTAAAAAAAAATTACAAGAGATATATCAACGCTCAAAGATTTTTCACCTCTTCCCAGAACTCAACCTTCTCTTTAACCTCTTCAACTGGAGATCCCTTTATTAAAATCAAAGCAATAAAGAGACTCAACGTTTTCTAACCTCGATTGTTTGTGTTAGTTTATTACAGTTTCATACGTTACCAAAGGCATTCGATAGAATACAAATATTAATACTACTAATAATAGCTAGTTCTTATATAGCGCCCTCTCAAGGCGCTTTACAGATAGAATACAAATGACAATATCATCAATACATAGTGTATATCACAAGCAAGTACCGATATCCTAAATGCAATAATAACACTACTACTACTAATTGTAGCTTTGTCCGAAGACCTGGACTACATAGTAAGGTAAATCGTCATGAAAGGCAGTATCTCATTCGAACGCACACGAATAAATCTAGCGTCAGCACACCAGGTTAAACTTCAATATCGTAAAGTCTTTATTCTGTCGTCAAAACCGTAATCGAGCGTATAGTTGTGAGCATCGTCGTACATGTTTGTGTGGTTCACTGTAATGAATAACAAAACAGATTACAAATTAAGTATGAAGGATCAATTATAAAGGTTATCTAAATAATAACAATTCATCTGAATCATGAACTAAAGTCGATCGTATACATTAACACGACTTAATCTAATTACTACTCTAAATCATATGAATAATACAGATGTGAGTTGTTGCTGTGTAACATAATAAACAAATGCCCAGGTCGAAATTCCTTTAGAAACCAGTAGAAACCAGTAGAGACATTCTAATGGTTTTACTGGTTTTCAAGAAACCATAAGAGTCTAATGGTGATCAGGAGGAACTGTGAAGCAAAACCATTATAAACCTTTACAAACCAGTAGACTGTCATGGTTTAAAGACCAGTAGAAACCAGTAAGATCTAATGGTTTGAACATGGATGCACAAATCTTAAGTCAAACCATTAGACACCTTTACAAACCAGTAGAGCCTAATGGTTTTGAAGACCACTAGAATCCGATAGAAACCAGTAGGATCTAATGGTTTTAACATGGGTGTAAAAATCCTAAGTCAAACCATTAGAAACCTTAACAAACCAGTAGAGCCTAATGGTTTGAAGACCAGAAAAAACCAATAGAAACCAGTAAGATCTAATGGTTTGAACATGGATGCACAAATCTATAAGTCAAACCATTAGACACCTTTACAAAACCAGTAGAGCCTAATGGTTTTGAAGACCACTAGAATCCGATAGAAACCAGAAGAATCTAATGGTTTTAACATGGGTGTAAAAATCCTAAGTCAAACCATTAGAAACCTTAACAAACCAGTAGAGCCTAATGGTTTTGAAGACCACTAGAATCCGATAGAAACCAGAAGAATCTAATGGTTTTAACATGGGTGTAAAAATCCTAAGTCAAACCATTAGACACCTTTACAAAACCAGTAGAGCCTAATGGTTTTGAAGACCACTAGAATCCGATAGAAACCAGAAGAATCTAATGGTTTTAACATGGGTGTAAAAATCCTAAGTCAAACCATTAGACACCTTTACAAAACCAGTAGAGCCTAATGGTTTTGCAGACCACTAGAGTCCGATAGAAACCAGAAGAATCTAATGGTTTTAACATGGGTGTAAAAATCCTAAGTCAAACCATTAGACACCTTTACAAAACCAGTAGAGCCTAATGGTTTTGAAGACCACTAGAATCCGATAGAAACCAGAAGAATCTAATGGTTTTAACATGGGTGTAAAAATCCTAAGTCAAACCATTAGAAACCTTAACAAACCAGTAGAGCCTAATGGTTTTGAAGACCACTAGAATCCGATAGAAACCAGCAGAATCTAATGGTTTTAACATGGGTGTAAAAATCCTAAGTCAAACCATTAGACACCTTTACAAAACCAGTAGAGCCTAATGGTTTTGCAGACCACTAGAGTCCGATAGAAACCAGAAGAATCTAATGGTTTTAACATGGGTGTAAAAATCCTAAGTCAAACCATTAGACACCTTTACAAAACCAGTAGAGCCTAATGGTTTTGAAGACCACTAGAATCCGATAGAAACCAGAAGAATATAATGGTTTTAACATGGGTGTAAAAACCCTAAGTCTACCCATTAGAAACCTTAACAAACCAGTAGACTGTAATGGTTTGAAGACCAGTAGAAACCAATAAAAACCAGTAAGATCTAATGGTTTGAACATGGATGCACAAATCTTAAGTCATACCATTAGACACCTTTACAAAACCAGTAGAGCCTAATGGTTTTGAAGACCACTAGAATCCGATAGAAACCAGTAGATTCTAATGGTTTGAACATGGGTGTAAAAATCTTAAGCCAATTACCATTAGAAACCTTTACAAACCAGCAGATCGAGCCCATAATTATGTCAATGGATTTGAAAACCAGTTGAAACAAATAGAAATCAGTAATATCTAGCGCCGCCTCTGAATCAGTCTGACTATATTTATTTAAAAACCCCAAAACAGGGATGAAAAACTCTAAAATGTCATTAGTCATTATATTAATAGTTTTATTTTACAGATTGTGCAACATCTTGACATATGCCCTGTAAGGTCTGCAATATTGATCAAGACTATACATGCCCCAAAAACCCAAAATGCGACTGCCGCCTTTTTTAAACGGCTTACACAGCTGGCATCTCTCTGGGCTACACTAACACTGTGTGTGTGTGCACATGTAACCAATGCATGCAGTGTGTGCGTGTACGTACCCAGCCAGACAGCCATTCCTATCCTCAACAGCTACAGGAGCCAGAGCAGAGAGACAAAATCTTTTTATTACTTTGTTTTCCCCTGCTATTCTTCAATATGGGTAAGTCTTAGATTTACCTAATTTATTTGCAATATGTGCAGTTACTGTTTTCTGTTTTGAAACGTAGTAATTAATGTATGATCGTGTCTACTAGGAGTGCTTTCAACGCCTGCCGCAAAGATGAGAAATGTATTGTATTGTCCCATCCATGTATTTTTATGTTAGATCTTGATGCAAGTTTGTGCATTCACCTACACATGGCTTTAAAGGCATCGTTTAACAATGTTAAATCTATGATGCATGGCCCTACGTATTATCAGTGTCAGTGATATGGTGTAATATTGAAGCCCTAACAAAATTGCGCTTCAAATGATCATGAACTTGATGAAGTGCCTCAAAAAGTAAAAATCTTTGACTTTTGAGTGACCGGTTTTACCATACTCATTTTCCCCCAATAGACTGTAGTGTTATAAAACCATTGGGGAAAACGTTTTTTGAAATTTTGAATTCCAATCATAAATATCTTGATAATCAGACAAGCCGCCGTCCCCCCCCCCCCCCCCCCCGCGCTTATCCCGAAAGAGTGCGTTAAAGGTACTATGTCCCATTTGCAGGCCAAAAAAATGAAAAAGTTAAATTCCAACTGCATTTGAAAGATAATACTAGTTTAGAACTTCCCTTTAAAAAGGTGGGGCTTGAAAATGTCTTCAAGTGGGAAAATAACGGCTATTAGTTGTCAAATCGACTTTAGGGCTATAGAGCCCGAAAGTAATAGTCTTGATTTTCAGACAATTGTACCGAATGGTCATACGTTTTATGCTGCGCAAAGATTCAATCAGTTTAATCTTGGCCATCACAAGAAGTGGGTTATTGATGTAGACAAATGCTCATGTACCCTTTACAACTCTTTTCATGTATGTTATTACCAAAGAAGAAAAACAGCCAGTCAGTCACTCAATAGTGTCTGACAGTGAAGTCTAGCACGTAAACGGGTTTCCTTGCATAATTTGAATATGAGGACACTGCTAACGTTTAAATTTCACAGATAGGACATACATGACATATTCATAATTCCTGCAAAGTTCTACATAATTTGAGGTTGGCTGCAAAAGGGACATAGTACCTTTAAGGCGGTACTCCGTTTCTGCAACGCACCCTAATTTCAAGACAAGCGGGGAAGGGGGCTTTAATCACTTTTTGGTGTGTTCGCAGTTTCGCACAATATAAACAGAAGCCCTCATCTGGAAATGAACAGCTAGACCCGTAAATGGTAAACAAAATTCCTCCCCCGCAGGCTGTACAAAGAAGTTTGTAGTAGGCCTACATGTATGTGTGTTGCACATGCATCAACCGTTCAATTTGTTTTAACTTTATTTTTGTTCTTATTAATTGTAGGCATCTTTTGACATCTTTTGCCAAACAGTGGATTCAAAGCATATTGTGGACACAGTAGGCCTATATTGACGTGAGACCATGCAGAAAATGCTACTTTCTCTCAACCTCCTGGATCAGCATTCAGCAGCCTCGTGACACAGTTGAAGCCATTATCGGTAATTGTGTAGATGTACTTGTATTATTTCTGTACATATATTTTTTTAATTTTTCCCTGATCATGACACTGATTCGAAATGCTTATTTTTCCTAAGTTTCAAATATATAAAATTCAATTAATTTTAGATCACTTAAACCTGCAGGTATATCGCAATAACCGACCATATTTTGTGAGTTTCAAACAGTGTTCTTTTCCCTTCTTAGCAATAGGGCTTTGATTCTACTCTCATCAGCAAACTAGAATTGTATTGATAATTATTTGCAAAAAATCCTGATTCTCGTTTGCATTGACAACAAATGTTTAAAATGCAAAGGTATGTTTTATATTATGTTTGTGAGCAATGAGAGATTATTTTATTTCTGATTAATCTTTGAAACTGCACTTTTCTGACAGAATTCATTATTTAATTCATTGTTTACATTCTAGTTTTAAAATGGATAAAAGTTTTTCTTAACTTGTTTTCCTTTCTTTTTGCTCTATATTCATGCATTAGAATTCTTTGCGTGCATGTACCCTGGATCAAGCAGCACTTGCATTATACAGGAGATTCCACCCAAAATCTAAACCATGAGTCCAAGCTGAAGAGGAATATTTCCAAAATGAGGTCTACACACACACAGAGGTTACTTTCCCCTTCATTATAGAGATATCGAGAGAGAGAGATGGGTGGGGGGGGGGGGGGGGGAGTGAGTTATAGCCACGAACCTGAATAGCTTAGATGTAGAACTGAGATGCCCATTCATGTCACTTGCCATTTTAATGAATTCCAGGGTTTACAAACATACATATTAACACTTTGGGTAAAAGATCTCTGTATTTGCATAAATTTGTTATTACTATTTATGAAGTAGATCTGTTTCATAATGCTTATGTAGTAGATCAGTCTCATACTCGACCCCACCCCCTTCATATCACAATGTCAATTCCTAAAACCTGTGGCAAATTATATAAGTTGGTAATAGAGAAAAATTGAATGAGGTAGATGCAATACAAATTGATTCCAATCTTAAGCACTTAAGACTTTATTCAGGTATGGCACGTGAACCACCCAAAAAATTCCAAAAATGCTGCAGTTTTTGTTAATGTTTAAAGTGAACGGTAACAAAGGACCTACATGTTTTTGTATATTTTGGACTGCGCATATTCAGTGATCTCTGTATTATAATATATAGAAATGTAAAGCATATAGAACTTTATGTCAACTCCAGCATCATATCTGAACGAGCCTTAAAAGACAATCCAACCCTTGTAATAAGTTCATTGAAATGGAAGCTGAAAAATAAGAGAAATAGAATGGCGAAAGTTCGAAATAAATCGGGCCAATATAAAGGGAGTTGTGATAATATATAAATATGAGATCACTAAATTCATGCATATCTCAATGAAATGCTAGAGCGCCGTATGGCAGTCGTGCTAAAGCCAGGGTAATAATCGGGAGCGCCAGGAGGGTCAAATCTGACTGACATGAGCGCTACACAAGAACCCACTATTATTATTATTATTACACCTGCAGTCATGGGACAACTCTCCCATTTGTTAATGAAATATAATAAATTCTCTTTTATTTTAAGTGCCTTCTCCCTTTGAGAACTACTCAAAATATATTATGAATAGCACATTATTACAGGTCCTCTACATAGAAAAGCCACTCGTGAATCATACATTTTGAAGAAAAAAATATTTAAATCATTTTGTGTGTTGAAATAAATGGGAAAGTAGTCCAGCAGCTCGTCATAGTGAACATTACCGATTCAGCCAATTTAAAATGCCCTTAGGTTTAGTGATTACAGCTTTCAACAATCCATAACCACCTTATTTTCTGTCAGATTTAATTTGCTATTTTTTAAAAGTATAGTTGTCTGTTAAGGTTGGATTTCCCTTTAAAAAGTGTAAAGGGTAAGCCCTATGTAACATAATGTGATTAGGCCATTTTCGTTATATTCAAATCAAAGTGCCGCGGAACAAATTATCTCTTTCACCTATTAAGAATAATTGTATTTCAATAGTCAGAATGCGATATGCAAACATTATGTGTTGTTAGGTAGGGCAAGACATAATGTTTGTCCTACCTATAGTACTAGCAACACGTAATGTATTCAATTTGTATTCTGACTATTTAAATACATTTATTCGTAACAGGTTGAATTTAATAATTGGTAATGAGGCACTTAACAAGGACCTACCATATTCATTAAATTTGATTGCAATACGAAAATGACCTACGTACAGTACATGTATTCATATGGATAGGAAATCTTTGAACTGTTATGTCGTTTTCTGAGGGTTCATAATTTTATAAATTCTAAAGGGTTCATAATTCTACAAATGAAGTACGATTCCTAATTCTGAAAATGAACTAGGATTCGTAATTCCAAAAATGAAATATGGTTCATAATTCAGAAAATTAAATAGGGCTCATATACTTCCAAAACTGTATTATTCTGAAAATGCAAATAGAACCCTTTATCCTTTTTGGAATTACGAACCGTCAATATAATGAATCCTATTTCATATTCAAAATAATACCATTTCATTTCCGAATTATGAACCCTATTTCACTTTTTCAATTCTAGAATTATGCACCATTTATATTTTTCGTAATTATGAAATCTATTTCATTTTTAAATTCAAACCCTTCTTAAATATGGACCATATTTCATTTGTTTATCGATTTGTCATAATTTGTCATAATACACTATACTATCAAGTTACATTTATTGATGAACAGCATATCACAGCACTTGTCAAAATAGTAAGACCGTAAATGAATTTGTTTTGCTTGTGAATGTAGTAGGCTTATATTATGAAGTACACAATATTACATTTCCAATTGCTGCAACTTCATATCAATCTTTTACATGTACTATGACAATCTACAGGTCAAAATCATGCTTTGCGTAATCATTTGTGAATTATTCTCTATTTAATATACATGAATGAAGTACTTAAATTTGTGCAAATGAACTTATTCTCCATGGTGGAAAATTACAAACGAAATTTCTCAGCAAAAACTATTTCTCATTGTTTCTACTCATGATGGCTACCGTAAGATAACTATTGCAAATTGCCAAACCTACTCTTTTAAACATCTACTCCAAATTTTCAAGATTGATTTCTCTTTGTTAAAACTGGCCATAATTTCTAGACAATAATAAGCCAATTTAACATTGTTTTTTTTTTTTTTTTTTTGTTGTTGAAATGTGTAAACAAAAAAAATCCTTTTTCATTTAAGCTGTTAACCTTGCTTTTAAACGTTCATGTCATTGTAATCACTATATGATGTATGATATTCTGACAGATAATTAAAGGATACACTGTTAAGTGTTAAATATGATAAAGATGAACCAACATGATTGTGATGTCTTTTGTTAACAGACGTTTGCGAGAGAAATGGCTGAACCTCGAGAAAATAGTTAATTGTGTTGGAAGCAAACTTCATGCCAGCCCCTGTCATTTTCGTGTCTACTTTGCAGACCAGCATGCCCTTTTAAAGTACAAAAAAACAAACAAGGGCTGGCAGATTTTGTGAGGAGTACTGTGTTGGAAAGTGCATTGATGTAGTAGAATTTAAACTGATCAAAAAAATGTCAACCATGTAATGTAACCAATGCTGTGGTTCAATTGAGGATTCCTACTTGTGTTCTACTGGTCTCCTACTGGTCCCATAGGGGATTCATACTTGTTTTCTACTGGTCTCCTAATGGTTCCAGTTGGGATTCCTAATGGTTCCATAAGGGTTTTCCACTGGTCTTCTACTGGTATCCTAATGTTTCTGTATGGATTCCTACTGGTCTTCTAATGGTTCCAGTTGGGATTCCTACTGGTCTCCTAACGGTTCCATTAGGGTTTTCTACTGGTCTTCTACTGGTATCCTAATTGTTTCTGTATGGATTCCTACTGGTCTCCTAATGGTTCCAGTTGGGATTCCTACTGGTCTCCTAATGGTTCCATTAGGGTTTTCTACTGGTCTTCTACTGGTATCTTAATGATTTCTGTATGGATTCCTACTGGTCTCCTAATGGTTCCAGTTGGGATTCCTACTGGTCTCCTAATGGTTCCATTGGGGTTTTCTACTGGTATCCTAATGGTTTCTGTATGGATTCCTACTGGTCTCCTAATGGTTCCATGACTTCTTTTTTACTTGTCTAATGGTTCCAGCACTTCTTTTCTACTGGTCTTCTAATGGTTTTTATATCGATTTCTACTGGTCCCCTACTGGTTCCAGTGGGGATTTGTACTTGTTTCCTACTGGTCTCCTAATGGTTCCAGTTGGGATTCCTACTGGTCTCCTAATGGTGCCATTAGGTTTTGCTAATGGTCTTCTACTGGTCTTCTACTGGTCTTCTGCTGGTTCCAGTACGATTTTTTTCTACTGGTTTCTAATGGAAAAAGCGCCACTTTCCATATTGAAACCAGTAGAGAATTGACCACTAGAAACCGTTAGAAATCTGTACTGGTTTTCTCTACTGGTTTCTAAGGGATTTTCGACCTGGGTGGATACATAATTTATATGATTATCCTCCCATAACATTAATAGCTAAATTCTACTCTAAATACTGATTTATATGTCTATAAACAGTGTTACTGTATAACTACTTTTATCATAGTGCACGCATATTTATGTATTTTCTGTTCAACCAATCATGCATATTATAATTTTGTGCATGTATAATTAACTCACAAACTTTACTGAGTTTTCCTAAAGATTAAACATAAGTTTCTCTATCTTATTATTCTGCAATGGATTAACAGTATAATCCATTCTACACATTCAGTATAAAGCAATGCATGTGTATATCATACATTTATCCCCAGGAATATAATTAACCCAAAGCATTCAACTACATTACACATAAAGACAATCTGGGTCTTATCGAGAGTGAGGCATAGAGAACACTGCTCTAACAGTGTATCTCTGTTCCGTTACCATGGTTATTATCACTGGTCAAATTCCTTTCCCCTGACCAGGGCCAAGAGTATACATGTTCGCCCCTATCTGCACATTCACATCATGCTGGTATACATAGGGTATATAATACTCCCTGTGTGTGTGTGTATCCATCCCCCCACTGAACTATGCACAATGGCTTGAGTACAGAAAGTATATGTGGGAGAACTTCTCTCTCTCTCTCTCTCTCTCAATATTATACCACACTTATGAATCTTTTGGGCTATGAAATCCACATTATTATGACATCATTACTGACCAATATTACTTAGGTCATACACATTGCTTTACATAATATCATGGCATTGAATATAGCGATAATATCCCACAATCAGAACACTTCTCATGAAGAATATATATGTTTGTACAGTATATGAACATCTCACTTTCACGGGTGTTTGGAAAACGAAGACCGAAGACCGAAGACCGGGGACCATGTGCGCGCACGTACGTGCGTCAAGGAGACGATCCCCTGTCTTCTGTCTTCGCTTTCCAAAACACCCTGGGGTATTTTGGAAAGCGAAGACAGAAGACCGGGGACCCATGTACTATGCGTGCATGCACTTGTACGTGTAGTGCACCCACGTGAGGAGAGAGAGGGAGAGAGAGATAGGAAGAGACGATCCCATGCACTTGTACGTGTAGTGCACCCACGTGAGGAGAGAGAGAGAGAGGGAGAGAGAGAGGAAGAGACGATCCCCGGTCTTCGATCTTCGCTTTCCAAAATACCCCAGGGTGTTTTGGAAAACGAAGACTGAAGACCGGGGACCCTTTTATTAAGATAATGACTACAATACTACTGAAACACTGTCAGAATGTTATAAACGATTAAAACAAAAACAACAACAACAAAAATAATAATTATAATAATAATAATACTAATACTTATGATAACAATCATAATAATAATGATAAAATATGATAATAACGATGATGATTTAAAAAAATAACATTAACAACAACTTATGCGGAGTAAAACCAACTACAGTGAAAAAGTGTCAATGATTGCTACCCAGGGAAACCCCCAAAATAGCTTTAAATTTATAAACAGGTGGCTGCTGCAAACAGGTTCTTAAACACCCAATTTGTATCCATGTAAACCAATTTTTATTAGCCACTGATAGGAAGGTGTCTACTGAAAGAGATGGCCGCTAAGACAGGGATTTTTTTATATTTTACTCTGATCGTACATAGTATGTTTAAGTATGTGTTTTGTTTTTTCTTTTGTTCTTGTTTCTTTTTTTTCTTCCTGTATGTGTGTTTTAGGGGTAGGCTTTCATAATAAGGAATCCCTCCTTTCTGCCTATCCCGAATGCTCTGATAAATTGCCATTGTAATTTGTTATCACTTTCTTGTTTTTTTATTATTCCATTCTGTATTTGTATGTTTTAATGTTTTTTTATGAAGAGTGCTGAATAAACTTTGAATTTGAGTTTGAATTTTGAATGACTGTATTTTCATCATTAATAATCGCATATGTGCGCCCGACCAGATCGAGGAGAGAGAGGAAGAGACGATCCCCGGTCTTTAATCTTCGTTTTACAAAATACCCCAGTGTGTTTTGGAAAACGAAGACAGAAGACCGGGGACCCATGTATTATGTTGTAGTTCGGCGTTGATTACAATAATACTAAAAACACTGTCATAATGATAAAAACGATGACAAAAACACCAGCAACTATGATAATATTAATAGCATAATAATAACAATAATAATAATAATCATAATAATCATAATGACAATGATTAAAGATGATGATAATTATGACAAAAATAATAACATTAATATTAAGCATGACAACTTTTGCAAAGGAAGACCAAATACAGTGAAAAAGTGTCTATAATGGTTACCCAGGGGAAACAAAAAAATGGCCTTTATAGACAGATGGCTGCTGCAGACAGGTTCTTAACACCTAATTTATATCCATGAAACCAATTTCTATTGGCCACCGACAGGAAGGTGTCTTCTAAAGAGAGATGGCCGCTAAGACAGGGATGACTGTATTTTCATCATTAATAATCGCATATGTGCGCCCGACCAGATCGAGGAGAGAGAGAGGAAGAGACGATCCCCGGTCTTCGATCTTCGTTTTCCAAAATATCCCAGGGTGTTTTGGAAAACGAAGACAGAAGACCGGGGACCCATGTATTATGTTGTAGTTCGGCGTTGATTACAATAATACTAAAACACTGTCATAATGATAAAAACGGTGATGACAAAAACAACAAAAACACAACAACAATGATAATACTAATAATATAATGATAATAATAACAATAATAATGATAGTAATCATAATATTAATGATAAAAGCTGATGATAATAATGATGATTTAAAAAAAAACATAAGCATAACAACTTTTGCAAAGGAAGACCAAATACAGTGAAAAAGTGTCTATAATGGTTACCCAGGGGAACAAAAAAATGGCCTTTATAGACAGGTGGCTGCTGCAGACAGGTTCTTAAACACCTAATTTATATCCATGAAACCAATTTCTATTGGCCACTGACAGGAAGGTGTCTTCTAAAGAGAGATGGCCGCTAAGACAGGGATGACTGTATTTTCATCATTAATAATCGCATATGTGCGCCCGACCAGATCGAGGAGAGAGAGAGGAAGAGACGATCCCCGGTCTTCTGTCTTCGTTTTCCAAAACACCC